>PVKA01029325.1:9343-28522 GCA_004027165.1 Ctenomys sociabilis | reverse complement strand
CCCATAAGTCTGAAGACCATACGTCTATGATCAAGTTACCCACAGGTTCAGTGTGTGGAAAGGGGTCTCTCTCTCTATGTCTGTCTATCTGTCTGCCTGTCTCTGTCTGTCTCTGTCTCTGTCTGTGTGTGTGTGTGTGTGTGTGTGTGTGTGTGCACTGTGAACTTACATAGCAAAAAGTGGAAGACCAAGAGATCTCAGCACTGTATGAAGTTCCTCAAAAAGGACTGTAACCCTAATAATGTGGGGCATTTCATGACCCAATCACTTCTTGGAGGCCCCATCTCATAAAAATATCACATAGACAACACCTGAATTTTGGAGGTGGCTTATTCAAACCACGGAACACATACAACTGCAAATATAGACCAATATGAGCAGAAATGGTACTCACCAACCTGCTTCTTCTGAGGGGGCAGGATTGGGACAAAAGAAACACAGGGTGATGTTTTATTTCTTATGTAACAGAAACAGAAGCCGAGGAACCTAAAATCAGTATGGAATAATGTTAGGATTTTGGCAAGTTAAAACAATCAAATTGGGTATTGAGCAATTCTCAGCACATAAAAACTATTAAAGCAAGCAAACAAACAAGGCAGAGGGGATTAAGAGAGAGGAAAACTAGGAAGAAATTAAACTTAGTAGATGTCCGGAGGGGGCATGAGTAGCTGCCAGGGCTCAAGGTGGTGGCAATGACATCACTGTGTGTAGGAGACAATATTTAAAAATCAGTGAGCAAGAGAGGATGCCCTGGCCTAGGCTGGGCAATGGGCCAAGAGAAACCTTAGGATCCAGCTGAAGGACTTGCAGCCTTACTGATATCAGTTTCTTTGGGTCTAAAGAAGAGCCACCATGCTGAATATCTTTATCGAAAATCAGGTCACATCACACAGGAACTCTGGGATGGAAAAGAACCCCAGGCCCGTCGTGAATCTGAGATTTCAGATTGATTTCACTATGCTGTAAAGCAGATCAAGAACTGATGGACAAGAGAGGGTTCGAGCTTTAGGAAGTGGGGAGGGAAGCTGATTTCACAGAAAGGGCACAGGTCCAACCATCAGTCAAGTGTCCCAGGTCAGGGTGCCACGGATGATCAAGCCGAGGGCTAGGAGGAGAACTGCGTTAGATGTATACCTAGTGTATTAGTCAGCTTTTCCTCACTGTAACAAAATTCCTGACACAGGCTGCTGATGAAGGAAAGGCTCAGTTCACGGTTTTTTGAGGTTTGAAGTCCAAACGGCAACCACAATGCCGACGTTATGGGGAGGGACACGCCAGGACTGCAGTGTCTCGCGGCATACACAGCAGTGACTGGAAAACCGGAGGAACAAACAGAGAGGATGGGAGGGGCCAGGCTTGCTTTGTTTACAATAAATCTCTTGTGAGACCTCAAGGAGTTTTGTGAGAACTACCAAAGGGTCACATGAGGACTTTACCTCACCCCAATAGCTTTAGGGCCTCCCGATAGGCCCCGCCTCTTAAAGGTTCCGTCACTTCCCAGTGGGGCCTAGCTGGGGTCTAAGTTTTCAACATATGAGACTCTGGGGGACACAGTTAGGCCATATCCTACCATAGCTCTGACTGGGGAAACCATGCATTCTAGAACAAGCAAGACAAGGCCAGAAAGGTATCTGATCCGGGTTCCTGCAATTGTGAGGTTTCGAAAGTTCACGTTCGCTGAATTCTAGAATCTAACAATGAGTGTTTAAGGTAGGAAAAGCTAAGATACAGGAAAAGAACTTTGCTTTGTGCAAGCCCTTTTATGCTTCTTTTCCTAAGGTGTTCACTGAAAAGATAAAATTGGTTTGAAAGACTTACTTTACATTTAGATGACTTCCAAAAGCAACCTTAATCTCTGAGCTTGGTTGGATGAGCTATGTCTGAATAAACCCACATCTGATCCCAGCGGGGGCTTTCTCTTTGGACATGAGGTTAGCTTTTTAATTATTTTTTAAAACTAATTTTATTGAGAAACAAATAGCAATGAGATAGTTTCAAAACCAACAGTAGGACAGTTTCAATGATTAATACATTGCATATTGTTGTCTTCATAATGGTTAATCATAATACAAGATGCTGACATGATATCCTGTCCAAATACTATTTGAACAAATCTCTCTTCTCACTGAATTAAGAGAAAGTAGCTGTATATCTATCCTATTTTGTATATCCAGATACAAAATGATCATTTATATCCCCCATTTTTGTTTAGTTTTGTCAGAGATGGGTATTCATTGCCATCTAAATATTGTAGGTGCATGAATTCAGCAAAATAATCCAATATAGTCCAGTAGTCCATAATAGTAGTGGGTTATCCATAGGACTGGCAGTTTCAAAAGTTGTTGACTTGAGCCTTTTACAACTCAGCGTATTAATATGTCTTTACTTTTCATACCTTGCTTTTGTACTTTTCTGCTGGATGGTTAAGACCAAGAAAAGCAAGACCTATATGACAAGACATGTAACTTGGAGGTTAGCTTTGATTGCTCCCTTCTTCTCAGGGGAGGCAGACAGCAAGTTCACATCAGGAGCACCCTTTTCCATTCCTGTTCCACTGAGATGTATAAATTCACATTTTTCCAAGCCATCAAAATACAAATGTTAAGTAAGATACAGTCATATTCCGCAAACTTGGCTTCTGTGTAAATTAAGCAGCGACTCACTAATTGGTGTCGAGATGACTACGGTGCCTGGTTTGAATATCTATTTTTAATTTCTCATTTGTGTGGGAAATACCTTATTGTTCAGCTTATTAAAGAGTTTTCTGATTTACAAGGATCTCATCCTAACTGAATAATGAGATTCTGCTTAGCACGTTGTTCAAAAATGTTTCCTCCCTCCAGTCACATTATTAAAAAAGTAAATAAGTGCCATTATTTCCATTCTTAATGTAAACAGGATGGTCAATTTTCTCCAAAATCTGTCTCTCTTATAACATGTGATCTGTAAATTAAGTGAGTTGGAAGAGGATCTTTTACATATTTGGGTCGGAGCACTACAACTAATTAGAATTTCTCAATGAGACATAAAAATGGTAAAAGTACAATAAATCTTTCTATTGATTAGAAATTGAAGGTGTTCAAACTGTACAGGAATATCTTTGTTAATAGCCTCCTAAATTTTTTTTTTTTTGGTCTTTTTGAGACAGGGTCTCACTATGCAGTTCAGGCTGGCCTTAAGCTCACTTTGTAGCTCAGGCTGGTCTCGGACTCACAATAATCCTCCTGCCTCAGCCTCCCGAGTGCTGGGATTACAGGTCTGTGCCACCACGCCTGGCTGTCTCCTAAATTTTTTGATGGTAATAAATGTTTTGTATTGATTCTGACTACCAGAAGATACTTATTTTGACTAAAACAATCTATTAATTATATTTTCCTCATTCTATAAGATGAAAGGAAGGTGCACTGTCCCCTAGGACCTTTGCATCTTAGAGATTATAGCAGCAGATGAAAAATGCTCATCCTACCAGAAAGAAGTGTATGAAACCCTTAAGTGAATATGCATCAACTCTGGCGGTGGGGGGAGCTTCCTAGGATAAGAAGTGGCAGGAGTCACCATAACAGGATCTTATTAGATAGGAATACCTAGTCTTTTTCTTCTTCTCTGTTTCATCTCTTTTGTCTGTCTGTCCCTCTCAGTGTCTGCTACTACCCAAGCCATTGTCGTCTGTCACCAAAACACAGCAGGGACCTAAAAGAACACAACAAAAAACATAACTGATGCGCAAAGTTAAGCCTCCAATGTGAATGGATTTTACTCTAGGTGGGATGGGAGCCACTGAAGGGTGGAGCGATGGAGTGGCCGGGACCTGACCCAGTAGATGGCAGGCCCATTCAGGCTGCTGTGCTGAACATAGACTGTTAGGGGTCCCCATGGAAGCTGGAGGTTGGTTAGGGGCCATCCCTAACCCAGGAGCAGAAGCTGGTGGCTTGGTAGAGTGGCGAGGTGGAGAGGGAGGTGTCATGGGTTCCAGATATGCCCTGAATGTTGGACAGACAGAATTTACCAGTGGACTTGTCACAAAGCGTGAAGCACAGAAGAGTAAAGGGTGACCCCAAACCTTTGCATGGGGGCATCTAAAAGGACAGAGCTGCCTTAAGTGAGCTGTGGTAGGGCAGGACAGGACAGTTAGGAGGAGAGTTTAGGAGCTCAGCTTCAAACAGGCTCATCTGACTTGACTGTTAAGCATGTGAATGGAGAAGGCACACAAGGTTTACAGAATAGGATGAAGGAATGCATGAAGAGTCAGAAAAGCAATAAAGACAATGTATGTTAAAAAAAAAACAAAAACAAACAAACAAACTCACAGAACCCAGGTCCAGTGACACATTCTTATAATCCCAGCCACTTGGAAGACCGAGTTGGGGGATCACTTGAACCCAGGAGAGCACTTGAGCAATCTAGGAAGACCCCAACTCAAAGATGAATGAGTGAGTGAATGAATGAATTCATATGGAGATAAGGCCCTACTGGCTTGACTCTTGGGCCATGTAGCCGGAGTGCACGGCCCAGGCAGTATACCTGGGTATCAGCACTGACACTGACTTTGACCAGACAAATGCATTGTCTCTGTCATGTTACAGTTGCTGATTGCTAAAGAATTTCAAACATTTACTCTGTCCCAGGTACTGTACCGGACATTCTGGATATACAGCTTCACCCAATTCTTTCACCACTTACAATTATACTTATTTTGCCGGTCACTTAAATGAAATGGAGACCACTAATGGTCAAGGATCTGGAATTCAAACTCAGGATGGCACGACCTGGAAGCTTCATGCTGTCAACCTGGGTTGATGTCCGTCATTTCATAACCTTCATAGGTCTCTTCCCAAGTGAAATCACGCAGCTTTTCAATACTGTACTTTGCCATAGCTTCTCCTTGGCCTTGACTCCTTTGTCTTGATCACTGAATTTGCTGTTTGGAGCAGAAGGAAGGAAACCCCATCTAGTTTCTGCTGTTGCATGCAAGCATTGTGAACACTCTGTTTAAAACCTTTGAGTGTGCTAACATGTGGGGGAATCTTTTTTAAGGCATTCCTGTTTTATAAATAATAACAATGAAATGTTCTACCCATGTGTTAAACTTCAGGGAAGCCTATTAATACTCTCAGAAGGGAAGGGTAAGGGTTCTCTTTTCTGGACTGAGTCCTAATGTTTGGTGAATGTGTCAGACAAACCAAGTAGTCGAGCGGGAGGTGTCAGTGATACAAATGGGAAATAAGTCTGTGCCCTAAAGTGGGGAACCAGGTGCTAATTGTATTCAGCAAGGCTGCATAGGATCAGTGTTCATGCTTTTTAAGACATGACTAAAGTGGAGACTAGACTGAAGGGATCATTTCACATTTGATAAGAAAACATATATTTCTGTAATCTCAGTCCCTCTATCTTTAAGATAGAGTTCTAAGTTAGAGCATGATGCATTCCATTAATACTTACTTATCCCCAATTCATTCTACTTTAATAGAGACTTGAATGACAGATCATGGTATAAGACTGTTTTGTTGTGCGTCTAGCCGTCCACTCACTTGCAAAAGTTAGTCATCTACTTGAATTTGTTTAAGAAACATGAGAAGGAAGATGGAGTTGCTAATCTTTGTCCAGGATTTAACTGTGTTCCAGTTCTTGCTGGGTGTGGTGGCCTCTCATCCCCGCACTCTGCTAATCTCAGACAGGAAGACTGCAAATGGAAGTCCAATCTGGGCAACTTGGTGACTCAGTGAGCCCCTAACTTAAAATAAGAAATGAAGGACTAGAAATGTAGCTCAGTGCTAAGCTCTGGTTTCTACCCCCAGTACTGAAAGAAGGAAAAGAAGAAAGAGGGAGGGAGGGAGGGAGGGAAGGAAGGAAGGAAGGGAGGGAGGGGTTTTGCTCTTGCTTCTGCCTGTAGCCCCCCAGCCATCATGCTTGAGGTGCTAGAATTCTGCCCCTCCTGGCTATTCATGCGGTCACACATGCTTGTGCTGTCTTTGAGTCTGTGTGCAGGTCTTGATAAACTTGTCTGGCCAGCCCATAAACTGAAGGGGAGAAATCCAGAGAGGAGATCTCAGGACCTGAATTCAAGACATTCAGGACTTCTCTCTTAGGAAGGTCACTAATGTGGTTTAAATTGTCAGTTGTCCTCCCCAATCCCTTCCATCCTTTAAACTCATGAAGAAATTTAATCCTCTCACAAGATAATATAAGAGGATGAAGATGAACCTGACTGTGGTGCTTAGAAGTGGGAATTTGGGGAGTAATTAAATTAGATTAGGTTATTTGATTGAATTCTGGTGGCTTTATAAGATGAACAGAGATCACAGAGACACTGTGTGCTCACTCACCCCATGACATAATGTAGCAAACAGGGGACCTTCTGAGAGCCTGCACCATGCTGTCTAGATTTTCAGGCCTCCTAATGGTGAGCCAAATAAATATTTTTCCTCTATAAAGTAGCCTGCCTCTGGCATTCTGTTAGAGTAATGAGAAACTGATGATTAAGGTGTTGAAGGTAACGTTACAGTGAAAAGAGCAGGTTTGAGGATACTTTAAGATGAATATCTCTTAGGGACGTGGTGAGTGGATGTGTAGTTGGGGACCACAAAAATGTACATAAGAACTTGGAAATACAGGAACAAAGAAGGGATTCCAGGTATAAATGATGGATTCTAAAGGAACTGAACCATGCTGTTTTTGCTGTTGTCTAGTTAATAAGGGAGTTCTTGACTGGTCTCAAAAACGTTGTACCTCTTAGAAGCCATCCACTGAAGGTAAATAGGGAGACAGACTCTGAGAATCCTTCTAGACAGAACCAACCTTGCTCATACCTGGGTCTTGAACTCCTGCCCTCCAGTTTGTTTTTTTTTTTTTGTATTTTAGGGAAGGGTCTACAGGGTGTTCAGGGTCTCATTACTTGATCAGATTACAGGCGTGCGCTACTACGTCCAGTCTCAATTGCCATCTCAGTGCGCCCAGGGGCGAGGCTGGCATGGCTTCCAAGTTGTGAAGGAAAGAATTTCTCCTGTTTAAGTTACCTACTCTGTGGTACTTTGTTATGGCAACTTTAGAAAATGAATATATCTTTTGCCATACTCTTCACCAGGAAACTCTGAATCAAAGGTGTACTTTTGATTGACTTGGTCTCTGACATTGGTGGAAGCCACATGCTAAGGTTGTAAGGCCATGTGCAGCCCAGGTGACTCGCCAGCTGTGGAGAATTTCTACCAGCAGAGAAAAATATTTTGAGGCCAAATAAATTTTGCCTAGTGCTTTTAAAAGAAGCTCTTTCTAGATAAAAGAAGCATTTCAGGGTATGTATACAGAAGGCTTTAGCACCAAAAGATATTCCTAAAGACAAATTATAATTTTCTTAAATGAGTGTTTACCATTCTGCCCCAAGCAGAAGTTAACTGAGGCTGCTTATTGCGTTGCTTTGCAAATCTCTACAAATTTGTTATTTTGGGTTTTTTAAAACTATACACTAATGTTTCAGTAAGAAAATTGAGACTTGTTTGTCTTTTTTTAGGTACTGAGGGACTGAAGCCAGGGCTCTCACATTGAGCTACATCCTAGTCCTTTTTTGATTTTTTTGAGACAGGGTCTCAATAAATTACTGAGCTACTTGGACTAAACTCAAATGTGTGATCTTCCTGAGTCGCCTTCCCAGAGTCTGGGATTATAGGTATACACCCCTATACCCAACTTGGACATTTAAAATTATTTATACAAAAATGTGCCATTGATTTTTTAAATGAAATTTCAAAAGCTTCCCATGTTTAATGTCAGAAGAGCTGCAACAAATTTATCAGATGACTCACTCAGAAATGTTTGATATCAAGAAAAAAAAATGACCAAGGGCTGGAACAATAGCTCAGTGGATTAAGTGCCTGCTTGGTGAAGCACAGGGACCAGGGTTCGATCCCCAGTCCACATGCCGCACTGGCCCCACCCTGGGTGCACTAATCCGGTGACTGAGTCCAGGCACGGTGACACAGGTCTATAACCCCAGAGCTGGGGAGGCTGAAAACAGGAGGATCACAAGAGTCCAAGCTGCGAGGTGAGATCCTGTACCAAATACACAAAATGAAAACAAAGTATCAAATTTTGACCAAGTGAAAAACATGGAATTACAATAAGCATAATATATACTTTTATCTATAATGCTCCCTTGAGATGAACTAATTAACTACATTTCTGAAAGAGTCTTTGTGTCATGATTTCAGATGATTTTTTCCCTAGACTTACCTTTTACAAGTATTAATTCTGGAAGCAGTTCAGTGAGGCTGAGAGATTTTCTCTCATTTTGTAGACTGAAAATGCTGAGACCATGACTTGTCCAACGGCATGAGGAATAAAAATTTCCAAAGAAACATGAATTGATGGCACCTTTTCTCTTCTCATTCTTTCAAAGATATTCATCTACTGAATATCCAACTTGTCCAACTGTTTTAACAGGTTCAGGCCCATGCAAGTGAAAGAGACAAAGTCCTTGTTTCGGACTCACAGTTACTGGATAACCTCCTGTGCTGAGTGCTCTGGCATCAGCCTCAGTAGGCTGCTGTCTTAGTCTGTTTTCTGTTGCTATCACAGAATACCTGATACTAGGTATTTTTCAAAAATTTATTTTTTGCAGTACCAGGGATTGGACGCAGAGCCTTCACACTGAGCTACAGTCCTGGTCTTTTGTTCTTACCACACTGTTTTGGGCCACCCTGAGTCATTAGATTGCTCAGGCTCAGTCCCAACTTGTGATCCTCCTGCCTCAACCTCTCATAGTGCTGGGCTTACAGATCCATGCCACCAGGCCCAGTGTAGTTAATTTGTAAAAACTAGAGATGTATTTGGGTCATGGCCCTGGAGGGTGGGAAGCCCAGCAGCATGCACGGGCATCTGGTCCACATTGGTGAGAGCCTCCTTGCTCTGTGATAGTGTGGTGGAAGGTCATGCGTGCACGCCTGAGGAGGCTGAGCTTCCAATAAACCTGCTCTCGCCACAGCCAGCCCATTCCCATGCCACAGCCATTCACGGAAGCAGAACCTGGATGGCTCAATTGCCTCCTTAATGCCGTTACAACAGCAATTTCTGTTTAACTCACACTTAGTACATTCAGGGGAAAAGAAATCCATGGAAAATTCAAACCAGTGGATTGGACCAGAGGCAGCAACAGAGTGTCAGTGTGTGCTCAGCTTCCCACATGGCTGTGGCTTCCCTCTGGCTTCTTCTTTTGCCTGGTTCCCACCCAGGTGGCTGCTTTTTAGGTCTCTTTCATGTATCTGCCTTGAAATGATGCATTAGGAGTGTTGGTCTTGCAAGGAGAGTGATGGTGCAGGGGTGAATCTGCTGCTAAACCTGTGATTTTTACTGCCATCTGGAGAGAGGCAGGAAGACCATTCGTTGCAAAGGACTGCTGAATTGCTTCTTGGTGTTAGAGCTTGCTACTGTGCCCAGCCCTTTGCTGAGGAGGGCAGGGAGCTTTACCAAGTGATGCCAGGTTTACCAGGTTCCTAGAGCCTGGGAACATGAGTCTTAGAAAGGACAGGTTTGGAGCAGATGCAGGCTGGTTTTGAGCCCAGACTTCTTATTTTGCTTCCAGAGGTGCTTTCTAGTGGAAGGGCCCTGGGAAGACCTTTGAATCCATTTAGTACTCAGTTTTACAGATTATGAAAGTGTGGCAATGGTAACATCTGCTCTAGAGGAAATGCTCAGCACAGCGTTTGGCAAAAGAGCCAGTATCCAATTGGTGCTTGTCCTCTCTAGAGCTGAGTAAGTGTGCTCTGTATGCAGAAGACAGTTCCTAGCACTTGACATCTAGTACCTGATGCTAAAAGAAAATGCCTTCCAAATGTCACTGCAAGCTGCTTGAATGTAAAGGATACAGAAGTCACTCACAGTCCTCTGTGAAGCCAAACCCACAAGGGTCAGCGCCCATGTGTCTTCTGGAGCCTTTTATCAGGAAAAGAGCGTAAACACTGGTGTCTGTGCAGACAGGAGCTCTTAGCACACAGTCATGCTGTGAGGTTACACTCAGGCAGCTTGGGTGATACAAGGAGAGCTGGTCTGGCTGTGCCCCCAGAACCACCCCGTAGGTGCTGAGCACACTCTGACAGGCTGGTGAACAACCAAGGGAGAAAATCCTCCAGTTGGCAAATAAACAAAGACAGGTAAAATCAGGGCAGAGATTCAGGGAGCCAAGCCTCTTGCCAGCCAGAGCCCAGTTCAGCCTGAGCTGGGCTGGTTTCCCAGATGTGAACTTTTCCTCTAGTTTGTTCTATTTGGGGGCTCCTTCCAGAGCATTGAGTGAGTCATCAAATAGCATTTCACATCAGACATTGCTGGATTTAGGAAGAATTAAGAATGAAGAAAATGGCAAGCACTGCTTCTTGGACCCAAATACACACAAATTAATCATAAGTCTCAAACCAAGATACTGTTTCTTATTTCAAGCCAAAAAAAAAAAATTTCTTTTTAAGAAAGACAAACATTGCATGAAGCTACTTATAGGAGATATCTAAAATAGTCAAATTTAGAGCCTCACAGAGCTGAATGGTGGTTGTCAGGGTCAGGGGAGGAGGATGAGTAGTTGCTAATGAATGAGCCTAGAGTTGCAGTTCAGCAAGATGAGTAAGTTCCACAGATCTGCTGTGTTTCGTTATATCTGGAGTCTATAGTCCTGTCTTATATGCTTAAGCAGCTGTTAAAAGGGCAGATCACACGTTCACTATACTGACTGCAATGCAATTTTTAAAAAATCGTTGCCTGTGTTTTCAGAGAGGCTGGAAAGGTTGTCCAAATCGCTGGGGCAAACCTTGTCTTAGCAAGGCGTTATCCTCCAGCATGAATAAGAAACACACAGGAATTTGGAGAAATAAATTTGGTGGGTTTTTATGCCCCCTGCCATCTTACTTTTTAGAGTTATTTAGAAGAGATCTGCGTTTTCCTCTTGGAATGCGCTGTGCCTTTGTTGGCCGGCTCTGTGCACAGTCCGCCTGCCTGTTTCCGCTGGCTTGTCATGCTCACTAATTAGAGAGCTGCCGCCTGATTCACCTTGTTAATTAGAGGGACTTGAACACGGAGGCCTCCGGGCAGTGTGCGAGAGAGCCTCGCACCAGTGCCCCGAGAACGATGCAGTCTGTGAAGTCATTCTTCTCATCTACCTTCTATTTTTCATTTGAAATGAATAAATCATTGAGATTTTTCCTTGTGGAGTGAGAATGCAAGAATTCACATCTTTGTAAGATGTAAATTACATGTGATCAATAGGAAGGGCTGGCTCCTGTATTGTACTTACATGATTCCCTAATTTACTTCTTGTCAGTGCCTGAAAAAAAAAAAAAAATGGCCTGGAATATTTGTCTCCTCTCCGTGAATCTGAACCCTTCATCTGGTAAAAGAGGGTGTGGGGTGAGAACCACGGCAGTTGTGTTTTAGGTGTTGGCATCTGGTCCAGGGGTTTGTTGTTCCGTACATAGAGGGAGGGGGATGCCTCTAGAAACTGGGTCTCCGTGGGGCTTCCTCTGGACCAGTGTGTTCTCCCCTGGGGCCTCATCTGCTCAGGAAGAAAACAGGCTGCAGCAGGTGACTGCGATGGAGATATTCTTTTTGTACTAGAGAACTCCATTTATCAGAACTGAGGTTTTAGGTGTAGCGTGCATCTTCAAACAAACAAAAAAAAAATCTAATTTTTAAGAATAATACCTAGACTTGGTCAGACAATAAATCCAATCGTAGAAGCAGTTGTGCCTTTAAATAGAATGTCCCCTTGTTTTCCTGCCTCCATAAGATACTTTGGACATCTAGTTTCTAGGCTTTCTCTCCAACTCTTTGATTAAAATTAAGAATTGTAAGCTAGGAAAAGCAGCAATTTCTCATTGGTAGAAGAGAGGTAGCTAAGTTTTTTTTTTTTTTTTTTTTTCCCATAACAATGTCTGGCGGCCTCTGTGCAGGAGCCTGATTAAATAACCCGATTATCAGAGCTTGTGGTGAGTTAATATCTTTATCACAGCCTGTTTGCCCATCCATAACATGTGCAATAATTGTACACAATCACTTGCAGAGACACCAACCAAAGATATTTCTTGAAAGAAAGAAAACAATTTTATACTTGCTCTTGCTGCGGAAGGCCACGGACCAGGGAAGTTGTTTCCTAGGATTTTCTTTGTGTCCTTTGGGGGCAGCAGCTACTGCGCCCATGAGCTTGCCTTGCATGCTTGTGGTGTGCAAAATGCAGCCCTACCCCTCAGAAAGTCCAGGAAAAGGACACCCATTCCTGTTTTGGGGACCATGTGGGCAAATGGAGGCAGGAAGTGGAGAAGCAGTGTGGCAAGTGACCGGGGACCACCATGACTATGCTAGGGAAGGGAATGAAGTCACAAGGGGAGGGACACTTGTGTGGGACCCTAGAGGATGAACAGAACTGGCCAGGTAGAGAAGGTGTCTGGGTGAGGCACATGGCCTACACGAGGGTGTGGCCATGTGTGGCCAGATGCAGTCTGGGAGCAGCTCGGGAAGGTAGAGACAGAGGAGAAGGGAGACAGACAACTGCAAAGGCAGGGAAGCACCGCACTGTCCCGGAAGGGCTGCCCTTCCAGCCTTCAGACGTGACCTAGGCAGGCTTCTCAGTGCAGTGTCACTCGCGTGTGCCTGAGGAGAGCCCCAGCTCCAGGGTTGGTGGCCGCCTAACCGGCTTTCTCACTCAGCAGGAAGCCGGGCCAGCCTGCAGGATGCCAAGGGAAGGAGCAGAACTTCTTTGGCATATTCCCCTCTCCCCAGCTCCTGCCTCCGGAGCAGGAGCCATCAGGTGCAGGGAATAAAGAGGGAACGTGGTCATGGTCACTGACTTGAATCTAACAGGCAAAAGAGGCTGCCTCTGTTGGAACGTCAACCTGTTCGACCTGGAGAATGTGAACTTTAATTTTACTTTTAATGGCCGTGTAATAATTGTACATATACTGATGCTGTCACATGATGTTTTGTTACATATGTACGTGGCGAACTGATCAAGTAGTTAATTAGCATATCCATCGCCTCCAAGATTTATCATTCTTTGTGATGAAAATATTCAAAATCCTCCCTTTCAGCTAATTGAAAATGGATGCCACATTGTTGCTAACTGTGGTCACCCTGCTGTGACACAGCAGAGAGTAAGAATTTGAAGATCTGGGCTGCAGTCCTGACCTCTCAGCTGCACCTCCACATCTCAGATTCAGGTCCTCAGATGTGATCTGCACACCTGCCCTTGGCTGGGGTCAGGACAGATAGCCAAGGATGCACAAGAGAAAAGGACTCCATCTGCTGCTTGTAAGAAGCTTGTAAGGAGTCAGCTGCGGTGGTGCACACCTGCAATCCCAGCACCCCGGGGGGTTTGAGGCAGGAAGATGGCAAGTTTGAATCCAGCCTGGAAAACTTAGTGACTTAGCAAGTGCCTGTCTTAAAATTAAAAGGAGGGGAGGTAGGTCAAGGAAGGCTCTGGGTTTAACTGACGGTCTCACACACATGCACACACACGAGGAGACTGAATTTTGGATAGTATGTGAAGGAGGTTAAAAAAAAGAGGAGAGGTAGAGGGAGGAGGAGGGGAAGGGGAACAAGAGGAAGGAGGAGGAGGAGGAGAAGGAGAAGGAGGGAGAGGGGAAGAGGGAGGGAGAAGTGGAGAGGGAGAAGAAAGAGGAGGAAGAGAAGAGGAAGAAGCTTTCAAGGACAGGCAGAGGTGAGATATATCTACAGAGGCAGAGAGGGTGCTCTGTTAAGTATAAAAGTTACCACCAGGAGAGGAAGTTATCACCAGGTGGCAGCCTGGCCCTTGAGGTTTACAGGATGAAGTGCGTTTTTTCGACTGCAGTGGTGAAGAGTTTTCTGCACAAGGAGCAGCACGTGCAAGAGAAAGGGGCTGGGAATGCAACAGCGCATGCCCAGGCTGCGAGATGCATTAAGATCCTGAGTTAAGGATTGGGCCATGAGGTGTACATGGTACCATGAGGTGGTAGGGCCCAGGGCAGAGAGGCCTGGAGGGCTTGGGGCAGAGGGCAGACAGCACCAGATCTGGATTTATGGGAGAGGCACCTGTCCCCTACTCCACAGGTATGGTGCTGGTGTGCTTTTCACCACCATCAGCTTTATATAGTGTGAGCAGCTCGGGAAGGTAGAGACAGAGGGGAAGGGAGACAGACAACTGCAAAGGCAGGGAAGCACTGCTCTGTTCCCAAAGGCTGCCCTTCCAGCCTTCAGATGTGACCTAGACAGGCATCTCAGAGCAGTGTCACTCAACATATGCCTGATAAGAGCTCCAGCTCTCATCTCCTTTGTATGTGTGTGTATGTGTGTGTGTGTGACTGAGTTTCATTTTGCCACAGTAGGTGCTCAGGCTTGCACCTGGCAGGAGGGTGCCAGAGGGCACAGGACCCCCACCAGCACCCCAGGGACACAGATCCAGGCCCCTTTCTAACTCAGGAATCCCTGGGCTGCCTCCATGGGGAAAAATCAGCTTCCATTCCTTGAAAAAACTCTTGTCTGTGGAGAAAGCTTTCCAGATGCTCCTGGGAGGTTCTCCTGGATGTTTAAGTAATGACTCTGAATCTAGAAGCTTAGTGTTCTCTGCCCAGGAAGGGTCAAGACAGGTAAAGTTGCTGCCTCCTTGAAGGCCTCAGCTGCTGGGGGAGGGGTGGGGTGCTATTGTCTGGGCTAGAGAAGATGCTTGGGTTTAATCCTCAATCCTTCAGGATTTGTTTAGTCACCATGTAACTCTTCCAAGGACTGTGCCAGGCACTGAAGCAGTTATACACAGGACAACTCATCCAAGAGAATTTTCTCAGGAAGGATCATGGGCTTCTGACCCCAGTGACAGGTCCGAAGGTATTAGCCCTGTTGCTACTTGGGCTAATACCTCCTTGAATTAAAAGAACACCTCTGTGCTAGCTAAATACTGATCCTAGAATTTGTCTTTTGTGCTACAAGAAAATGAAGAGATGAAAGAAATAAAAACTACAATGAAATGAGAGCAGTTTCAAAATAACATCTGAAGGGGCTGGGGAGATGGCTCAATGGAATAAGCACTTCCCTGGCAAGTGCAAGGGCCTGAGTTCAATCCCTGGTTCTGAAAAAAAAAAAAAAAAAAAATTCTGAAAGCCCCTAAGGTTTCTCCCTGGTGTGAGATTCTCTTGGGCTCCTAGAATCTTCCTGGTCCTGGGCTGGGTGGACAGCCTCAAACAGCTGGCCAGATGCTGGCCACTCCATCTTGGCAGTCTCCATGGGTTTTCTCAGGAAAGGTCACAGACTAAATTAAAGAAGAACTTAAACAATTGGCCCCACTCAGTGCATGTGATTCTTAAGTCCTGGACACCCTCGAGGGTACAGCTTGCTACTTCCTGTGCCCCAGAGTCCAGAAGTGCAGAGAGCTCCTGGGAAAACCTCAGCTACTGGAGTAACAGTTTCTCCAAACACTTCAAAAGTTTGTCATTTTGTTTGATGATAAAGATAACGCATGTGGATGGCACACGATTTGCAAAGTGTGAAGCTGTCAGACTCTTTCAGGAGAAATTTTCCCTACCTTGTTTGGACCAAGTGTGTGCTCCCAACTCATCTATATAATTCTCTGCTTATAAGTCAGCTGGTTGCAGTCTTTTATATTAGATTATGTTTGCAATGCATAATAATTACATTCATTTGGAGGAATTGGTATGCAGTCATATGGCATGTTGGCCATCTTTTCCCCTCCTCCCCAAGTCCCCTTTTCATCTTCAAAACTCTACCTGTTAGACTGGGCATGATTGCACATACCTGTAATCCCAGCTTTTGGGAGGCTGGACACAGGAGGATCACTATGAGTCCAATCTATGTCATGGGGTCTGATGACCATGTGGACCTTATACCAAATAAAAATAAAATAAAAGAAAACTCTACCTTTCATTTCCATCTCATGATTTTGTTCTACAAATTATTTGTACTTTGGGTTGCTCATATAAAATCATTGAAGATGAGTTCAATCCCAGGTTCCACCAAAAAATAAAAAAAAATTTAAAAATCATTGAAGAGATATTTAACTGTGTGTGTGTGCTTTACTTCACTTAGCATTATGCTAGCCAGATATATTCATTTTTCCCACAGCTGACTCCCATTTATCCTGCTTCAAAGAATGTTCTCCATCCACCCATCCATAGGTGATTTCTAAAATTCAGCTCTTGAGAATTGTGTTGCTACAAACATAAGCATGTATGTGTCACATGACAACTTCAATTTTCTTAGGAAATTGTCAGAAGAAGCAGAGCTGGCTCAAACAGAATTGCTATTTTCAGTGTCTTGAGGAAACTCCATACTGCTTTCTATAGTGGCTTGACTAGTTTACATTCCCATCAACATTGCAGAAGAGTCCTTTTTTCCTTATAACCTCTCCAGCATTTATTTTTTTGTCTATGAATCTGACATTTTTAATATTTATATTAATTTTTATTTTTAAAGACACATGGAAATTAAATAACACCTTCTTGAACAACCAATGAGTCACAGATGAAATGAAAGAAGAAATTAAACAATATTTACAAACAAACAGAAATGCAGATACAATTTCACAGAGTCTGTGGAATGCAATGAAGACAGTCCTAAGAGGGAAATGTGTAGTGGTGAATTCTCACATCAGGAAAACAGAATGAGCCCAAAAAACAACATTATGCTGGGCCTCAAGCTTCTAGAAAAAGAAGAGCTAGTCAAGCCCAAAGCCCAAAGAAGGTAAGACTTTTGAGTTCATGATGACAACATTCTTACTGGAATAAGATGGAGTCTCACTATGTTCAGAAGTGTGTTTTTTTTTTTTTCTTGGACTCTTACTATGGTGTTGCTTTTATTTGCATTTCTCTAATGGCCAAAGATGCTGAACATTTATTGGCCATTTGAGTGTCTTTTTTTGAGAAATTTTTTAAATGTATATAGTACAGGGTCTACAGGATCTCACTACACAGATGGGACTTGTAGTGATTCTCCTGTTTTCAGCCTCCCAAGCACTGGGATTACAGATGCGTGCCACCACACCCAGTCTCAGTCACCATCTCGGCACAGCAGGGGTGGGGCTGGCATGGCATGGGATTGAACCCCAGTCTCTGCACCTGCCTAAGCAGGTACTTTAGTTTACTGAGCTATCTGGCTGCCCTTGCGTTTCTTCTTTTGAGAAATGTCACTTTATTTCAATTGCTTATCTTTGGATTAGATCTTTCATTTTTTGGAGTCTTGATTTTTGTTCTAGTTCTTTCTATATTTTAGATATTAGTCCTCTGTCCAAGGAGTAGCTGATAAATATTTTCCCCATCCTTAGTCTGTCTCTTCATCTTTAGGTTGTTTCCTTTGCTATGCAGAAACTTTTTCATTTCCTGTGCAGCTGATGTTCTGTTCAGAGTCCTTGCCTACACCTATAGCTTCAAGAATTTTACCTATTTTATCTTCCAGCAGTGAAATGTTTCTGTTTTTATGTCCAAGTCATTGATATGTCTTGATTTGATTTTGATTAGAGACAGAGACATGGGTCTGGAGTCATTCTTCTATGTACGGATGACCATTTTTACCACCACTATTTGATAAAGAGGCTATCTTTTCTCCAGTATCTGTTTTCTGTTTTCAAAGGTCACATGAGCCAGCAGAACCTAACGTTTTACTTTCTAAGCTTTAGCTTCACTCCTTTGCAATGGCTATTGTATAGTGAGCTCTTTCAGTGGACCTTCAGGGGCGAGGGAAAGGAAGCATTCTAAGTGTGGTGGTGACGTCCTTCGGCAGTAATTGTGAACGTGAGAGTTGAATCATCTTGCAACATCATTTACCTAAAGTAGCAATGGCTGCTTTCTCCCTGGTAGATAGTCTGCTGCAGTCCAAAGTAAGATGAAGTGATTACAGGCAAGGCAGGTGGTGACCGTCGTGACAACCTTAGGAGTCATGAGGATTGGCCCCTTCAGCTTTGACCAGTGTGGATAAAGGGGTACGTGGTGTGCATGAGAGGATGCGCATATTAGAATACTGAGGACAGAGTGAATGTACTGAGTGCCTACAGCAGAGACTGACACGTCAGCGAATGGCAAACCTGCCTAGAAAATGCAGGTCACATCTACTTTTTCCTGTTGGTCCTTTCCTGGTATAGCAAACAATCCTTAAATCTAAGCCTGAGGATTCATTTCAAGACAAGCTTAACCCAAATTTATATTTCCACATTTGATAATTCTTGTGGCTTGTTATAGTTCCTTGAAAAGAAAATGTTTGCTGTTTTCTCCAAGGCCTGAAATACATGCATAACACATGTAGCGGTCCTCCTTTATCTACAAGATGCCCTAGAGGGAACTGGAACCTCAGCTGGTGCTGAGCCCTCTGTGTGCTTTGCTTTTTCCTGTAATACACACCTATTATAGTTCAAGCAACCAGTTAGACACAGTAAGAGTCTAATAGCTATAATCAGATGAAAGAACTGTAACAATATATATACTGTAATAAAATTATGTGACTGTCATCTATCTGTGTGTAAAACATCTTAATTGTACTGTAGTTACCCTTATGATAATGTGAGTTGATGCAGGCTCACAGGAAGAGATAAAGGGAAGGGAGAGAGAGAGGTTGGCATGGTGACCAAGTGTAGGGCTACTGAGACCTTCGGCTGTTGCATCGGAAGGGGGACTTTCAGCTGCAAGAATCCCGCGTCCTGAGCCATAGTGACCATAATGGTTGTGCATGGAACTGTGATAACTGACCCTCACTGAGATGATGGAGTGTGACACTGCAGATAAGGCAAAGACTGCATCAGTTGAGAGCGCCCTACCTGCCACGCTGACACTGGGGGCTCATCCTTGCCATTCCGAGTTCACAGCCCAGCAGGAGACAGGTGCCAGAGCCATTCCTGAGAAAGGAAATGAGCTGGGATGGGTGTGGGTTCTAGAGAAGTCCCTCGGCCAATCCTCAGGGACATGGCTCAGACCTGCAAACAGGAGCAGGAGTTAATCTGACAAGGATATACTGGGGCGCGAGGCAGGCAGGGGCGTGGCCACGGGAGTGTTTCCAGCAAAGGACCGAACGAAGGCAGGCAAAGGCCTGGGGACAGGGAGCAGCCTCAGGCTCCAGTTGCTGGGCAATGGCTGTGAGGAGGCAGCTCCCAAACCGCCGTGTGTGGCCTGTGCAAGACGCAGTTCCTTTTTTAATTAGTTGCCAGCATTCAGGAACCAAGAGGTTTCACACTGGAAATAA
>PVKA01029324.1:0-28421 GCA_004027165.1 Ctenomys sociabilis | reverse complement strand
GTTTGATTCCTGGTACCACCAAAAGAAAAACTCTGAATCTTTGGGCTGGGGAGATGGCTCAGTAGAATAAGCATTTCCCTGGCAAGCACAAGGGCCTGAGCTCAATTCCACCAAAAAAAAAAAAAAAAAATCTCCCTGACTTGGGATATTGGTGGCCATGTGTTTCAGTAGACATAGCTCTAGGGTGGAAGGAAGATATCCAAACCATATTAAACCTTATGTGAAAAATAAAGCTTTTATGAATTAAGCCACTGCTAATAGAACTTGACTTTTTGGGGTAGAGTGAAACCCATCGAAGACTTTGCTATAAACCAGAATTAGAAATTTGCCCTTTGGCCATAGAACTGAAGAAACTGAATTATCATCAGCAGGAGATAGCTTGTGATTTTTTTTTTCCTTTTTTATGTATTTGGTACAGGGCCTTACTATGCAGCTCAAACTCAGAGTGATCCTCCTGTTTTCAGCCTCCCCAGTTCTGGGACTATAGGCATATGCCACCATGCCTGGTCTCAGTGGCTGGCTCAGCATGCCCTGGGGGTGGGGCTGGCATGGCATGTGGTGCTGGGGATTAAACCCTGGACCCTATGCTTATCTAAGCAGGTGCTTAGTCTGCTGAGCTATCTGGCTGGCCCTATCCTATGATTTTTAACCTCATGATTTTATTTGTGCATGTGCGCACACATGTGTGTATGTTGCTGGGAGCCAAACCCTGGGCCTTACCCAAGCTAAGCAAGTGACGTAGTACCAAGCTACACCTCCATTCCTGTTTTTAAAACATCTACCATGAAAAGCTTGGCTGAAAACAAAGGCTAGCATATCTGAAAATGTTCTGAGTGTAAACTAGATTTATTCCTACACGTCATGGGTTTGAAAAAATTTAGCATGTTATCTAGGTTTCCATTGTAAATTATAATTCTACTCAAAGCATAGGTTGTTTATAATTTCTGAATAGGAACAATTCTTTCAGCTCTATAGTAAGAAACAGATGTTTGCGTTCTTGGGGTGTCATATTTTTAGGCTGACAGCTGCAAAGATGACAAGTATGAGGAAGAGAGTGAGCTATTGGTCTACTGGGGTCAATCATTTACCTATTTCAGAGGTTCTCAGACTTCTTTGATTCATGGTTATAGACATTCAGCAATTTGTTTATAGGCTCTAGATTAAAAATATCTATATAACATTTCAGGTTATAACATGTTAGGATTAAGTAACTTGGTAGTGAATAATGCTGTACCTAAAGCATTTAGCTTGTTTCCCTCAAAAGGCTGGGTTGGGTCAGCTTGGTGAATTATTTGCTTAGCACGGGGGAGGTCTTGAGTTTGATCCCTAGTCCAGCAAAGTCAATCAGTCAACCAGTCAGTCAGTCTGTCTGTCAGTTAGTCAGTCAGTCAGTCAATAAAACCTGCTGTAGGGCTCATCTGGTTCACTGTGTGATCCAGAGTACCTCAGTACACAGGTTGGGAATCGGAGACCTCAGATCTAGCATTTGTGGGACTTGAGAAGCCCTATCTTTTGAGAAGTTCACTAATCTCTAACCTCTCAAGCCTGTTTCATTGTGGAGAAACCTGTCTATTGGCAATGTATTAGAAGGTAGCTGTGTGGCTTCCTGGGAACTGTGGAGCCCTGTGGGCATTGTTTTGGGGGATTCACATTTCACTAAAAGAAGTCCCTGAGGTAGATGATGGCAGGCTATGGTCACCGGATAGGAGGGAAGCCAGTAGGCTAGTGGTACCCTGGCCATTTCAAGCCTGTTTCTCAACGTGTAGGTGCCCATGCCTGTGTGCAATTCCTTGGACCTCTCTGGATAATCCTTGTTTCTTTCTTTAACTAATTTTCACGGTTTTAATGATTGACATTCCTCAAATCTTGGTCTTTGATTTCTGTTACAGATTATAATCAAGTGGCTCTTTTTTTTTTTTGTCTTTTTGAGACAGCGTCTCACTATGCAGTTCAGGCTGGCCTTAAGCTCACTTTGTAGCCCAAGCGGGTCTCGAACTCACAACCATCCTCCTGCCTCTGCCTCCCGAGTGCTGGGATTACAGGCCTGCATCACCACGCCCAGCTAACTCAAGTGGCTCTTAGGACTTTGCTTTTAACAATGTGCTCCTTTGAAAGCGTCTCCAATCTTTGAGTAAGAAGACATGCTTTGACAGCCACGTGTGGGGGGACTTGGAGAGATGGAGAGAGGGGCAGTCTTTCTCTGCCTCACGTCCCTACGAAGGGACTACGGGTGTGGAGGCTGTGTCATGAGCAGTGATACGGGAGATCTGGGGGGACCACTCCAGACATGCTCAGCGCCTGCTTTCCCACTGTACCACAACCGGGGCTCTCCAGCCTGGGCGTTCAGGAGAATCACCTGGGTGGCTTTTCATTGCCCACTGCCGAGGACCCCTTCCGTGGCGTTCACGCCCCACCGCTCCCTTCAGCCCCCAGCCACTAGGGGGTGCTTGTCCCAGGGGCCGCTGCTCAGAGGACCTCTGCTTTGGTTGGCAGACTGCCTTTTCTGTCTCTACATTTGTTCCCCTTTCATCCATGTAATTATATTTTTAGCTGCGCTGCCTAGCAAATGAAAGATAACATTCTCAGCCCCACTGGGGGCGTGACAGGAGGCCAGCGGGGTGCGGGGGGAAGCGCAGTGAGGGAGGGAGGGGCGCTGTCCTCTATGCTGTCTCTGGGCTCCTGACACACGGATGACCCCAGTCTGAAGGTAGAAACCACACCTTGGGAATGGTGGAGTGCCGAGCTGAACAGGGCCCTCGAGTCCTGGGAGCTCCAGGGAGCAGAGCTGCCACCAGGTCTCTGGCCAGCTGTGTTCAGAGTTCATTTATGTGAATGAGAACCAAGTTTCAATCTTAATTAGTCCATGCTATTTTGGGTTTTCTGTCACTCAAAGCTGAATCTAATCTGCATCTACCCTATTACATTTCATCTTGATAGATTTGGACCATCGGTTGGTGTCCTAGGGTCTCGATGTCATCATTCAACATCTCTGCCACCCCATCCGGCGCTCTGTCATCTGTTAATGAGATCAGTGTGCCATCTGTGCCTCCACCTAAGTTATTAATAAAAACAGAGACCGCAAGCACGAAGGACAGCAGGTTGCAGGCTGCTTGGGCCTCCTGCATCAGGGCCGGGGCCTAGGCACCGTGCCTTTGGTGGACCTGGGAAGGGGGAGTGTGGAGGGACCTGAGGACTTTTAGTGGGACATCTGCAGGTCTCAAGCTTTCGTGTCCAGCTGGACCACCCAGAAGGCTAGTGGGTGTGATCCCTCAGGTGTCTGACTCAGTAATTGTGGGGTGAGGTCCAAATGTATGTATTGTTTCTGTTCTTTTTTTTTTTTTTTGAGACAGGGTCTTGCTATGTGATGAAGGCTAGCCTTGAACTCATTAGCCCAAGCTGGCTTCAAACTCATGGCAGTGATCCTCCTGCCTCAGCCTCCTGAGTTCTGGAATTACAGGTGTGTGCCACCATGCCCAGCTACTCCAGGGTATGTATTTCTAGTAAGTCTTGGGATGCTGGAGTTAATGGTCCAAGGACTCTATACAACCACCTTAGCTGGAAAGTGAACTACCAAAGAGAAGGGGTGTTAAAAGCAGCTTGGTGATACTGGGCATAGTGGTGCATACCTATAATCCACCCAGTACTCTGGGAAGCTGAGGCTGGAGGATTGCAAATTGGAGTCCAGTCTGAGCAATTTAGCAAGATCCTACCTCAAAACAAAAAGGTCTGGGGATGTAGCTTAATGTGAAGGCCCTGGTTTCAATCCCCAGTACTGAAAGTAACAGTTGGCCATGGAAGGTAAGTCCTAGAGGAGCTGAGAAGGGCCACACTCCAGTGGTGCCAGGGCCCTGAGCTGTGGCTCACAGGCACGGGCTGGCAGAAGGTAGAAGGTTGGTCTGTGTGGGGAGGCGGCAGGAGCTCCTGTCCAGTGGTTTTGTTTTCTCTGCAGAGTTTGCAAGAACATTAACTGAAACCTCCCCTGTTGAGCTCTATAAGGAGAAATTATGAAATAGGGAATAATAGCCAAACTTGGGCATGGCTGAGTAACTCCAAGGAGTAAGTGAAGTAATCCTGGGATTAGGCCATCACTGAGAATATCTAAATATTAACCCATAAACACTTCCAGGAACTGCTAGGCACTATATTCATCACGCCTCCAGGCCCCACAAGTGCTCAATTTATGTTGAACAATAACCAAGCATGTGAGTTCATACTGTGGCCCTAAACAGAACAGCACGCCATTGGTTTTTGCATGGATTTTTAAAAAGTGCATAAAAAATAGTTTGTGGGGCTAGCAGTACCACTCAGTGGTGGAGTGCTTGCCAAGCACATCTAAGGCCCTGAGTTTGATCCCCGGCACTGAAAAACAAAACAAAACAATAACAAAAAAGCACAATTGTTTCACAGGAAGAGATTGTATGGGGATTGAAGCAGGCCTTCACACACGCTCATCGGTACCACTAGCCACATCTTAGCCCTGGGATGATGATGGAGATGATGACTTTTAGCCCTGTGATTATTTAAGACAGATAAACACTTCATATTGTCATAGTGTTCCAGCTGTGGAAATGCGGTTTCTAAAGTTCAGGTTGCTGAGAAATTTATCCAGGCAGTTCTAGGAGTAATTTCTACGAAAGAAATTCGTGGGGAAACGCCAGCAGGTGCCGCCTTGGCAGACACATTTCCAGTTTGCTCTGATGCGCATGAGCAGCCTTCTCCCCGGGACACGAAAATTACACAGTGGCTCCGCGGGCGTGGACTGGCCTCCCACCAGGCCATCGGGAGTGGATGGGCCCCAGTCCACGCTGCCTCTGACTTCAAGAAATTGAGACCAGAGGAAAGTCCAAGGACAGCTTTGTCACTGGACCTGTCTGTGGCAGAGGGTGGTGACTCCTGTCCTGATTTGTCCAGGACTAAGGGACAGGGCCAAGGCTGCTGTGGCTCCTGACACCCAGGGTACATTGGTCACTTCCCCAGGGCCTGTGTGGTCACTCTAGTGAACCTGCTGGGGTGACCTCTGGTGGGATGCACAGCTGGCCTCGTGGGTGTGGGGCCTGCCCAGGCACAGCACCCGCCCTAAAGGGGACGCCGGCCTGGTTTCACGCTCTGCTATTATCATCACTTGAAATCCTTAAGCTTTGGCCGAAGGGCCCCTGGTTCGTATTTAGTGCTAGGTCTACAAACCCTTGCGGAAGGGAGCTCAGGTCTGTTTGCTTCCCGTGCAGCCTTCCCGGGGTCTCGGAGCCTCCCACTCCTCACCTCTCACTCTTTTTTCTTCTTTTTCTCCTCATCTCTTCCTCTCTCTGTGATTTAAACAAAACCTGTACAGAGTATTCCTTTTTCCATTGAATACTTAAAGGCCACATCATCAGATCACACGTGTTAGTATTTAAAATAAACCTGGTTCAAGTGGTGCATTTCTCCCGTGGCTGCTGATACAGAGACAAGGAACAGATAAAGAAAGGAGGATGGGGCCAGGGATATGGCTCAGTAGAATAAGTGTTTGCCTGGCAAGTGTAAGGACCTGAGTTCAGTCCCTGGTTCTGCCAAAAAAACAAATAAACCCGGCAGGGCAAGGCAGGAAGGCCTGGCGACCCTCTCGCTGGAGACTCCGGACAAAGAGAGCCCTGAGCAGGCATGAAAGGTGCTATGGCTGAAAGTTAGGAGAGAGACAGGTTTATAGCATTGATGGCACTTAGCAAGGAGACTGAGGGACAGCAACGTTGGTGAGTGGGCAGTGGGTGGGCAGTGGCTGGGCTGGGTCCACTGAGGACTCCTGAAGGAGACTCTGCCCTCCAAGCTATTTCTGCCTTCCCTTTGGGTGTTCAGAACACAGCTTTCAAACAAATGATGCCTCATTGTGGTGTAGGCTCCAGCTGTGGCCATCTGATTTTTATCTAATTGTGTTTGCATTAGTGCATGTATTTGTGGCACACGATCATATTTGCTGTGGGGTTGGCGCAGGTACATAACATGACTTAATTCTTTTCATTCTTCTCCCTCTCTCGCCTTCCTTGTCTCATCTTCCCAACTTACAGAAGATCTGTCTTTTTGGTCACTTTAAATGTGGACCAGAAGGAGGTCAAGGACCAGGCAGCCCGGAGGGTAAATAACAGCAAATTAGGAGTGTGAACCCCGAGGCTGAGCTGGGTTTAAGAGTGTAAAGGTCACCCTGGGTGGGAGCAGATGTGCAGCTGTGTCCTCAGCAGTCCCCAGGGATTGGGAGGGCCGCCTGCAGGGCTCTTCTTCCCCTGATCTGGCTCAGGGACTCAGCCCAGAAGTCGAGGATGTGGCTCCTTGCTTTCCCTGGGAGCATGGAGGTAGCAGGGCTGAGGGCTTCTCAGAGTCCTGAGCAAAGTGTGCTGTCCCTAGAGGGAAGAAGATGCCTACAGTAAATAAAATGTATGGCCTAGCTAGAAGGATACGTTTTTTTTTTTCTGTCTTTTTGAGACAGGCCTCATTATGCAGTTCAGGCTGGCCCTGAACTCACTTTAGCACTAGTCTGTCTGGCCTGGAACTTGCAGCAATCTTCTTGCCTCAGCCTCCTGAGTGCTGGGGTCACAGACATGCACTACACCACCAGCTTGGAAGGATGCTTTTTAAAGCTCAGAAACTTGGAAGTTTTGTGTATGTTTCTTTGACTTGCAGGCAATGAGGCAAAGACAAAAGGGAAAAAGGTTTGGGGTTAGCCACCTACACGTGGGTGGAAGAGCAGGACCCCGGCCCCCAGGTGCTTCCTGGCCCAAGTACACTTCAGGGTCAAAGTGGCTCCCTTGTAAAAGCTCTCTGCCTTAACAATATTAAAACTCAGAGAGGTTGCTGAGAAATGACTTTTAAATTATTACACCTATCTAGGCCACTCGAGAAGTAGCTCGTGTGAAATACCTCGAAAAACACTGTTGGAGTATTTGTGAAGAAGTCAGCTCAAATCTGCCTTGGAAAATAGACTCACGGTTTGTATGTTAAAAATTGCCTAGTAAGGTGAATATTTAAAATACTTAAGGAAATAATAGTGCCAGACTTAATGAAAGAGTTCATTGAAATGGGTGCTATGTGGCAAATATTTAATTCTAAAATATGTGCATATGTTTATTTTGTCCTTTTAAAACACATTTTAAAACTTAAATCTTTCACCTTTGAGGGGAGAATCTTCTAGCCTTTGGTATAACTCACTTTATTATTATTATTATTTTTAAAGGACCAGAGAAATAGCTCAGTGGCATAAGCACCTCCCTGGCAAGTGCAAGGTCTTGAGTTCAATCCCTGGTACCGAAAGAAAAACAAAACAAAATGAGAGAGAACTTGTCTGCAGCACATGAAGTCTTCCTCCATCTCAGGGAGTGGGTACGTGCACACAGCACCTCTTTATTCTTGTTTATTCCTCCTGCCTCTGTTTCCAGACTCCCTGCCCCCACTTTCACTGTTATTTTTGGCTTATGTTCACCACTGTGTGCGCGTTCATTATGGGTGCGTATGTGACACATTTTTATATCTTTCTATTGTTCCTCTCCTGTTCTCACCATCCGTGGTCTCGTGACCCTTTCCCAGTGGCAAAAGATCAATCTCCCCGTGTCCCGCTACTATTTCTCTATCTTGCTCTTTATTTACTCTTTGCCTTGCCCAGATGACAGCTACCATATGGTGCTTAGGCAAACATGAACTTTAGCGGGTTGTACAAATTAGCCCACCAGAGGGCAGTATTTGATAAAAGTTTAAAAATGTATATAAGAATTCATAGAAATCGCAAGTGCCCCATTTACTTTACTCACAATGATGTTGGTAGAAAGTGTTTCCAACAACAGGGAAGGGGTGAGAAGGAAAGAAAAGGGAAGGGGAAGGAAGGGAGCCCCGCGTGCTTGGCTTCCACGCAGGGTAAATTGCCCTTGCTTCGCCTGTTCTAAGTTGGAAAGGGTGTGCTTCTGTGTTAGTTTTCAGGATGAAAGAAGCAATCAAAGGAACTAAAAACGGTTTAGGTAGTACTTTACAAGTACCGGGTTGATCCCATTGGCTTGCTAAAAAAGAGTTTAGTTGTTTTAACTCCGTCTACAACACTCTATTTACCCTCCCTGGGAAACCATCCAAAATTGGCTGCATTCCAGCTGCTAGAAGAAGCCCAGAGCCGAGCCAACTGCGGGCTTGACTGAGGCAGTGGACGGCACGAGGGGAGGCCACAGGCTGCTTTGGGGCCAGAAACCGCGTGGCCACAGCCCGGGGCCAAGCCGGGTCGGAGGCGAGGCGTGGGGAGGAGCACTGTCCCCAGTGCTGCTTGCTCGCTCCGCTGCTCCCTTGGGTGCGGCTCCTCCCCACCTTCTGGTGGCCTTGACTTTCTTTTGTTGAATTTACAACTAAGCAAACAAACAAACACATGTTCATGGTTAGCATCAGTATAAGCTGGTGATAGTTAAAAATGCCCTTCTGACCTCATATACTGGCTCCACTGACTAGGTGTAAACACCAGAAGTGATTTAAAAAAATTTTTTTTAAAAAATGTACTTAGTACAGGGTCTAGAGGGTCTCACTACATAGATCGGACTTGTAGTGATCCCCGTTTTCAGCCTCCCAAGTGCTGCATTAACTAAAGGCGGGCGCCACCACATCCAGTCTCAGTCGCTGTCTCAGGAAGCCCCAGGGGCGGGACCAGCAGGGCAGGCTGGGATTGAACCCGGGCCCCCTGCTCCTGCCTAAGCAGGTGCTTTAGTCTGCTGAGCTGTTTGGCTGGCCTCCAGCAGTGATTCTTGTACATAGCACCAGCACCAGGCCCGTCTAGACACAAGGTCCATCACGTGCAAGGTTTTGTATCAATGGGAGTGTACTGATGTGGACTGAAAATCTCCTGTCCCATTGCTTAGCATTGTCCCCTTTATTTTTTTATTTATTTATTTTTTTCCACTGAGCCATCTCCCTGGCTGCATTGTCCACTCTATTTCCTCAGTGAGGCACATGTCTCCACGGTAGTGTGTACACTTTTTCTTTTTTTGTACCAAAAATTGAACTCAGGACCTTGTGCTTTGCAGGCAGGCGTTGTACTGCTGAGTTATCTCCCTGGCCCTGGCAGGATACACTTCTCTCCCCTTGGTGTGGGAGAAAGTGCCTGTCATGGGCCACAGGTACTCTAACTGACCTAGGACTGCCTGGCCACAACGTCAGGCTATCTCTGCAAGGCGGAATATGGAACAAAGAAGTGTTAGTCACATTGGTGAATTTCTTTTGCTCGTTTCTAAAAAAATAAGAACTGGAAAGAACACACTGTCTACTGTTTCCTTGGCCTCCACTGCTTGAATTGATGGCAAATGTGTGAGTGCCATTGTGGTTGTGTGGCTCCCCCTGTCTTCTAGGGAGCGGAGCCTCAGCAGTAGTACTTCTGCCTAACCTCGGCCTTCGCAAGTCCGTACTTGGTAGTGACAGTCATGAAGGGACCCTCAGAAGAGAAAGGTGACAGTCATGGAGGTTAAGTGGTTCTGGACATTATAGCTCTGATACCTGCTCTTCATTTTAAAGACAGTTGAAGTCACATACAAAACTCTGAGTACTTTTTGTTTTGAGTCAGGGTCTCACTACATGGTGCAGGCTGGCCATGAACTTCCTAATGTGGCTTAGACATGAAAGAGATCTCAAAGTCGGGCGTGGTGGCGCATGCCTGTAATCCCAGCACTTGGGAGGCTGAGGCAGGAGGATTGTTGTGAGTTCAAGACCAGCCTGAGCTACAAAGGGAGCTTAAGGCCAGCCTAAACTGCATAGTGAGAATCTGTCTCAAAAAAAGACAAAAAAAGAAAGAGATCTCCTGGAACTTCTTCAGAGGCAAGAATGATGGGATAGATGTGTTTGAAGCAAAGGGGAGTGAGTATTTTTAGGGAGATTAATGGCAATGTGCTTTTAGCTGTTACAATTTTTTTAAACCAAATGTAAGCATTCACCATGTATTTCAATCATATCTTCCATGTGTATTTTTATCATTTGGAAATAATCTTGCCTCAAGGTGGACTGTGGCCCAGCCTCTCAGACTCTTCTCACGTTCTCAAGTAGCCTTTCTAGCGTGTGCCTACCGCTTCCCATTGAGTCTAGGCAGTGGCCTAGGTTGAGCAAGACCATAGAAAGTCTGGCCTTTCTTCCTCTTCAGGGACCTGCGTGTTAGCAGACAAGGCCGTTTCCCTCTGTGGGTTCCTGAATGTTCCCCAGTATCTGAAGTTGGCTTCCAGCCTCCACTGTGCTCAAGCCAGCAGACGCGGAGGGCACGTGTCTGTGTGCTCAGTGCTCAGGCTTTGAGGAAACGGCCTGAACGAGGCTAGGTTCTTCCCTGGTGCAACTCCGTAGGAGGCAGGGACCACAGCCATTTGGGCAGCGCTACAGTGGAGGCCTCCAGCGTGCCACGGCAGAGGACTAAGGGGCTGACCAGTTAGTTCTGGGGGTTTATCTGTGGTTTTACCTGAGATGACCCCTGACTTGTGTTTTTTCAAGGGCCTTAGATGGTTAGATACCATTCATGGAAAGATGCTCTGGGTCTGAATGGAGGAGGTAGACATTTTCTCATGACATCTGTGTCTACGGGGGAGGTCTGCCTGGAAGAGGTACAGGGAGGCCGAGTGGAGGCCACGAGCTCTGATTCTTATGCTCTGGACTTTGACTGGAAAGCCAGGGGAGAATTCTGTTCATGGGACATTTGGCTAGATGACACGTGATAACTGTGTTCACCAAGGCAGTGAACATGTCATGTTCAGGCAGGGACAGAGGGGACAACTACACATACAGGTCTTAGAGTACTGAGATTAGTGTGCAGTGGGGCCCTCTCTTAGGTGCTTTCTAATAAGATGTCAGAACCCAGAGGGTCAGGCATAGGTCTATGTGAGAAAAAGGTTAAAGCATTTCTCCTTCTCTGTGAAAGGAAAGGGATCTTGGGTTAACTTCTGGAAACCGTGTCAGCGGGGAGCCCCACACAAATGAATGCCAGTGGGGTTACCGGGCACCCTGCTTGGGAGAAGAGCCGCCTGTGGCCAGCGAGCAGTGCAGGGCTGGGCGGGCTGTGAGTGGCTGTGAGCGCTCAGTGGGGACCCCGTTTGGGCTTCCTGAGAGCAGAATGCATCACTGGTGCTCCCCTTGCCCGTACCGGGCAAAGGAGACTTCTGCGCCTGCCCATGTGTTTGTCATACTCCTCTCTGACCCCTCTGACATAGACCTTAGAACCAGCCCCAGGATGGTGGCAGCAACCCTACTGTGCACCATGTCTCCCTCTTTCTTAAGTGAAGCCAGCTCCAGGGCCTTTCTGGACTCTGTAAGTTCTCCAGGCTGACTCAGAGCAGAGACTTCAGGAAGTTCACATGTCACAGGCAAGAAACTCAGTGAAAAACACAGATTTCTTTCTTCCTGGCCGTGAAAGAGGGTTTCAGGCTTCATGCACTCAAGCCGGCCTGCCGCTGTCCCCACCCGTGCACCGGTGTGTGCTCCTTAGCATCAGGCGGCCGGTGATGCCCAGTCCACAGCCGGTCCTTAACGACTGAGATTTAAGTACTATCGAGTTTCAGGGAAAGACACATGCCAGCGTAGCCCTTCCCTCAAGGAATTCACATCCTCCTGGGTGGAAAACACTGTGAGTTTGTTCCAGTATATAGAAGGGGAAGGAAAGAGAATGGTTCATGAGGTTGATGTCACTTCACAGCGGTAACAGTGAACCTTCGATGGGGACCCCTTTTATAAAGTCAGCCTGTATTTAAATTATCATTTTTTTCTATATCTCTCTCCCTTCCACTAATCATGAATTACTGTCATCTTTATTCTCATTCCTATTGTTCTCAACAGTGGCATAGTTAACGTTTTATTGATCACATATTTCTTGCCAGGAACTGCATTACCTGCCTCACTGGGATTATTGAATTGAGTTCATATTAACATCCTATGTGGGAATTATTAAAATTACCATCATTTTCCACCTAAGAAAACTGGGTAGAATCAGGATTCAGAACAAGAAGTCTGGCTCCAGCCCTTCCCGAGTCTCCCCCTCCCCCTGCCATTTGCTGCCATCATGAGTGGTATTTAGGCGGGCTGGGAAGTGTAGGCTAGGCATTTATGTGGCTGGGTCATTAAAAAGGGCAGAGTGACATCTTGTGATGCTTGGAAATAAAGCGAATTATTCTTCACATGTTTCATACGTACAGTGGGTTTCAGACAGATGTAGTAAAGATGTCTAGATCTCATTTGCAAATACACTAAGTACACATCACAAAATGTTCTTCCTTGTATGGGACTTTAAAAACCTGTGAGTAAACAAAATGGAACTAAAGTTAAGAAAATTAATGTCTAGTAGGTTGTAGTCAAAACAGGCTAAAGTAAACTTTTTGCATTTACTTCATTGGACATTCAGTAGCTTGATTTTATTCCATCCTTGAGGGAATCTTGAATTACTTTATTTTGAACTTTACATCTTGAATAATTTTGTAGGTATTGTTACAGGGATAGCTGCAGGGGAGTGTTTTGCATGCTAATACTGGATTTTGTCAAGCATAGGGATATGGAAAGATTTTTCATCTCATTTTACTTGGTAATACCTCAGAATTTCAACAAAGCTTTATTTTGCCACTTGGTAATGGACTCTCTGCACTGTGTTTGCTAGTTAACTTGGGGAAAAATAATTTGATCTTACTTCAACTCTAGGCCAGCCCAAGAGGGGCCCATGTCTGCCATATTGTTTGCCTCTTCGGCTCTGCTTCTATCCTTCTCCTGGCTCCCTACAAGCCACCGTGGAGAGGTAGCAGGAGGGGTGGAGCTGCTCTTTACATTCCTGTTCTTACTTTCCCACAACCCTTTGGAGGCCAGGCCTTGTGCATAAATAGGGAGCCAATGAATGGGTCCCTTTTGAGGATATAGTGGAGACCTTTAGCTGGATCTTCAATACAGAGTGGCAGGCCCAGCAAGCTGAGATGAATAGTTGCCTTGGCATGGGAGACATTTCCTGAAGCTTTGTGGACAACAGGAGGGACAGGAAGAGCAGGCAGTGACTTAAAATTTCCTGGCTCTTTTGTACTGCTGGAGATTGAACCTGAGGCCTCACTCCTGTGAGGCAAGTGCTCTACTGCTGAGCAGCTTCCCTACCTGAACACTGACTATCCTGACATCCCTTGACATCCCTAGCCTGGGGCCTCCTGGGAACTCTTTCCTCAGGCCCTTCCTTGCCACTGAGGCTCCAGTTTGAGAAAGGGGCGGATTGATATGAAAGGTCTTTTTTCTTATATTGTCTAATAGTTAGCCACTAGCCACATGTGACCATTTTAATTTAAGTTAATTGAAGTAAAATGAGAGTTTAAAATTCAGTTTCCAGAGACATGATTGCAAGTGTTTAGCAGGTATACATGGTTCGTGGCTGACACAGTGGCCAGCACAGACGGCCAGCTCAATCATGGTGGTGAGGTCTGTGGGCCAGCATGGTGCTCTCTCACAGCTCCTGCTTCCTGCTTCCTGCATCCCTTATCCTCTTGCCCCCCCACCATGCTCACACACACACATATGCACACATACACATACACACACACTTGCCCGCACACATGCATGCACAGCCCAAATCCCAGCAGCTTCCTGTGTAGGAACCTTGGCTCTTCAGGCTGTCCCGAAGGGCCTTCTCTTATTCTTGTTTCCACAGAAAAGCTCTCTGAGGATGTTTTCCTAAAAAACCAAAGACCCGTCTACCTGGAGAAGAGTGTTCCCTTCCTCCTACAAGGCAGAGAGGATCTCCCTCCGGTTCTTGTGCTGCTCTAAAATTATGACTCTGGGTTTCAAATGTGGCATATGGAAGCAGTTTTATTACTTTATCATCACATGGTGGATACAGAAGTACAAGAAGTCCTAAGTCAAATTTTTTGTTTATTTGGCTATAAAAAGCAAAGAGAGAAAAATGAAAAAAGAATTACAGCTCAGCCTTCGGCACAACATCAACTTTTAAATAGAAAATTCTTGTGCTGAGAAATGTTCTGTCTGCTCTGTGTAGAATAATTTTACCAGAGGTCCCTCCAGACAAATACACTGAAGCAAAACAGGCCAGACTTAGGGTTTCTTTGTGGTCAGAAATATCTTTCCTATTAGTAAGAGCCAATAATTGCATGTTGAGGTGTACAGCTCACATAACAGCTTTGGGTTGTAAGATATACTAGAAAATACCTGTACTGCAGACAGTGGTAAACGTTTGCCTGAGAAGATTCTTTTTGTCGAAATGATGACAAGGCTTTGCATTTGTAATCTAGTATTTTTCCTTTTTTTTTTTTTTTTTTTGTGGCGGTACTGGGGATTGAACTCAGGAACCTACACTTGCCAGGCAAGGGCTTATTCTACTGAGCTATCCCCCTGACCCCTGTAATCTAGTCTTTTTCCCAATTGATCATATTGGAAAAGTTTTGGGACTAAAACTCTACTCTGAGACATATGTTCTTGGTGTTTGCTGAAGCTGTTTCCCTTCCTTTGCTGCCACTCAAAATAAAAAAAAAAAAAAAAAGGGAAATGTAGCTCTTTGATTTCTTTTTGTAATTTTTTTTTTCAGGGATGCTCAGACTGCATGTGACTGAGGGGCTTTTTGGTTTTTATTCATTCAACATGAACATTTGGTATGTGTCAGTCTGGACTTTGTTGCTCTCTTTCCCCTGAAAGTTGTAAGCCCCTTGGAGTTTATTCTTCTGTATTTACCTCTGGTAGAATATAAGCAAAATTATGTACCAATGAAGAAATGTGCCTTTCTTTTGGTGCTGGAGATCAAAACCCAAGGCCTCACACATATCCTACTGCTAGCTCTGCTCTAGCCCCGGCCTAGCCCTACCTCTCCTGTAAGTCAGGGATTTTGGCAGCCTACCGCAGTGATGGTAGACCTGTTAGAGCATCCAGTGATGACAAGTAGCGGCTGTGGCACATGTGTCACAGGTTTGCTATCACTTGTAAGGCAGGTGTCAAAGACTGAGATGCATGATTAGGGGTGTAGTAAGAAGGAATGGGTGACTGATGCTGAATGGGGGCTGTCTTCATTATTTTTCTCATTGCTGGGACAGAATACCTGGCACACACATGTTAAAGGAGGACACATTTATTTTAGCTCACAGTTCATGGCGGGTTTAGTTATAGTGGGCTGACTCCAAGGCAGGGTGGCATGGCCGAGGAGGGCAGTCTGTGGCAGGGCAGGCAGGAGGCATCAGTCAGTGGGCTTTCTTTCCCTTTCCCTTTTTTTCTATCCAGGATACACGCCCATTGGTTGGTTCCACCAACACCTTCATGGGCCTTGCTATCATCGACACTCAGAACTATGCCAGTCAGTGAACTGATTTATTTATTACGCACTCCTAATCCCAGTGTCTGGCTTCTGTACATTCACATACCCTAGGTCCAACCCCTTCCCAAAAGCCTCCCGTATAAGCACATGTGGTCTTGGGGGGGGGCATCTAGCTAGAAGCCAGAGCAGTCCATCTGGCTCTCTTGCATGCTTCCACCCCTCCACCCATCTGTTCATGACCTGCGCATGCTGAGTTCAGAGCCAGGCAGGAGGTAGAGCACAAAGCTCACATGCAGTGGCTGAGAGGGAACCTGGATTGCCCTGGCAAGGAGAATGCCGGGGCAGGAACGCTTCTCTGAGTGAGCAAGGAGTTGGCCAGATGAGGGAGGTGAGGAGGGTGGAGACAAGTGTAGGAAAGAGTACAGAGAAAAGCAGGAGGAGTGCTCTCCAGGATAAGGGAGAAGCAAGAGCTGAGGGGCTGCATGGGAGACAGGATGTCTAGAAGATAGGGGGACTGGAGCCATAGACACAGTGAACTAGGCAGAGATTTGCACAGGCCAGCATTGGGAGGATTTGGAGGTAAGTGTGAAACAGCACAGATCTGCCGAGATCTGCAGGATCAGATTATGTCTTTAGGGACTCAGTGGCTTCTACAGGCAGAGTGCATTGAAAGGAAGCAAGAGTGAGACACATGCGTTAGGTATCACCCAGGAAAGGCAGGGAGAATGGGACAGTGGCTTCTATTCTGGTGAAAGCAGTGGGACAGAACTGGGTTTGGTGCAAAGATGTTTATGAGGTATAACCCACTACTCTTGGTGATGGCTTTGCTGCTAAGGGTGAAGTGGATGGTGGTGTCAGCAATGTTACTGGGTTGGAGCAGTGCATGATGGGAAAATGGATGTTACAGCTTGTGCCTAAATTGCCCCTCAAAGCCTCTTATGGTCATAGGTGGGGCTTTTCTGAGGTGGCTTGGTCTAGTGTGTGTGATGCTGGAATTGATTCAGGGTACAGTACTAGGCTCAGAGGCATCAGGGTGAAGGGTGTGAGTGCCACCCACCCTAAATGGCCTGGATAAGATAGATATACAGGACAGAAAGGGCTGTGGTCATCTTTTTACTTGCTTCTGGCCCTCCATGAACTATTTTCTCCTCTGTGATGCCTTCCTAACCTGGGGCCAGCCAGTTATGGACTGAAACCTCTACAAGCCATGAGCTAAATAAGCCTCTCCTCCTCTAACTTCCTGCATTGGGTATTTTGTCTCAGGAATAAGAGAAAAGTAACTAAGACAATGGGAGAAGAGGAATTCCACTGAAGCAGAAGGAAGACAAGAGCAAACCCCTGGGGTTCTCTCCCCAGAGAGATATGAAGCTGGAGAGTGGGATTCCTGTGAAGATATTGGGGGGAGTTTCCAAGTACAGTGGCATGGCCTCTGCTTTTCAGAGTGTGCTCCCAGCCAAGAGAGGCCACCTTGCTCTAGGGAGGCCAGGGAGGCCTGGTGAGGTCTAGGACCCTGGAAGAGAGGCAGAAGAGTAGAGGTAGTAAGGAGATTGGCGGGTTCAGGAGACTGTAAGGGGTGTGGCGGGCCATTGCCAGCTAGAGGCCACAGCACAAACATGGACTCTGGGGGTAGCTGGATGGAGAACCAGAATCCATGGACCTGGAGAGAACACATGTCAGTACTAGGTATCACATGGCCTTTGGGAGGCAGATCCTGTCCCCTTCACTGCCCCCAGGCCTGCTCAGGTATCTACAGCCCAAAAGGAAGAGTAGGAGATAACCTGGGCAGCATCAGGAGAAAAGGAGCTGATCTGGCTGGGGAGATAGCTCGATTGGTCTAAGTGCCTGCCTGGCAAGTGCAAGGACCCAGGGTTGACCTCCAGCGTCACATGCCATGCCAGCCACCCACACTGATGTGATGGTATATGCCTTTAGTCCCAGTGCTGGGAGGCTGAGGCAGGAGGATCACTATGAATCTGAGCTGCATAGTGAGACTTTGTACCAAAAAAATGAAAGAAAAAAGGGAGCCAGTCCTAATAAAATAACAACTAATGACTAACGTTGCATGGATTTGAAAGAATGGCTGTTTAGACAAGCTTAGGCAGGTGCAGCCCCTCCCTCATGGTGGGCTGAGCTGGCCAAAATAAAGAATGACTGCTTGCTCATACTTAATGTGACAGTCAGCTAACTCATTAGAGGACAAGAAGGCATGTTGATTTTTATAATATACTAAAGTATTGTAGAGAAAAGTTTAGTGACTGAAAGAGAGTATGAGGAAATGTTTTCTGATACCAGAATGTGAGAAACCCATCCAAGCCCTTGAGTGAGATGTGGGATTTTAAAGGAAAACATTGAATAGAGTTGATGATACAAAATTTTAAGCTTTATAGGTGAAAATGCCACATATTTTATTTAAAATGTATGTAAAAATTGGGAAAAGTTTGAGTAAATGAGAGTTTAAATCTTGCTCCCCCCAAAAAAAACCCTCCTAGGGACCCCAAGGAAATTGGCAAAGAATGTGGATTGACATACTGTAATAGCTATGTAGGAAAATATTTAATATCATTAGCTTGTATGTGAGAAATATAAGGGTAAGGGAGACAGCTCAGAGGCATAACTGCCTACTTGGCATGTGCAAGGTCCTGAGTTCAGTCCCTGGTAATGGAAAAAAACAATTAGCCAGCGAGATAGTTCAGTGGCATAAGTGTCTGTATAGCAAGCACAGGGTCCCAAGTTTAATGTCTGGTACTGAAAAAAACAAACCAAACCAAATCATACCATTACAGCTGGGGAGGGAACTCAGAGTTTGCATAGAATGCACAAAGGTAGGGGTCATTCCTTGGGACCAAGAAGTCATAATAAGTAAGAAAGACCCACTTTTGCATCTCTATGAACTTAGGGGAGCTTAGAAGAGTAGGCGTGAGCATCGCAGGTGAGTGTGCAGACAGTTGTTTACTTCATCATTGGGAGAGTAAATTAAGCCAAATCATGTGGACAGTGACGTGGCAATCTGTAGTAAGAGTTTAAAAGACTGTAAAGTTGGAAGCAACATATATTTTCCAACTAGGAGACTTTTGAAGGCAATCAGCATACCTCTCTGTACTGTGGTATTACACAGCTGTAAAAATGAAGGCATTTGGTATTACTTAATGACACGGGAACATACGTAGGCCACAGCACAAATGGGAAGTGGCTGGAAGCGAGCCACAGATTATGTGGACAGCGTGGCTGCAACCGTGTAAGAAAGTACTCATCAAAGCAGCCTGACGCGGTACCTTGATCTGTCAGTGCTTATGTTTGTGTGACGTAATTATCAATGATTTTATATCCTTTCTAATTTTCGGTATTTCTACAGCACAGAATTCTAAATTGGAAAAAAGAAGAAAACAGTCTTTGTTAGAAGTACGTGTTTTGGGCTTACTGAAAAGTAGCAGCTTCTGTTCTACTGGTCCGAGAAGCTCTGACTAAGGCTTTGTTTAGTGGTGACACTGTTAAGTGGCAGGTGTCAGAGTAAACACTTCACATGTGTAGTCCATATTATATGCACACTTAGAATTCATATACTCATGTCAGGTAAGTCTGCCTGTATCACATGGAACAGACTATTGAGGAAACATAGACAGCTTAGTAACCTCCTGTGGTCACAGAGCGAGTAGTAGTGGGGTTGGGATTAGAACTCATAGCTCTGGTCCTCCTTCCTCCTCTGCTCCATGTGGCTTGTTAAAGACAACAGATAACTTGAGAAAGCAAGCAATAGCAAGCAGTAAAGGGAAAGCTGGTTACACATATTCAGAAGACGTGTATCTCTAACCATGTACTGGACTAAAGCCAAATGTTTTAGAGGTATAAGCATTAAAACCCAAACAACTTTTGGAGATAAGGCAGGTAGAGCTCTTGAAGTCATGCACATAGGCAAGGACTTTCTGAAAAGAACTGCAAACAAACAAACAAACAAAAAAACAAACAAACCTGCAGTTGCACAAAAATAACATTAAGAACCAACACATGGGGCTAGCCAGATAGCTCAGTGGACTAAAGTGCCTGCTTAGGCAGAGCACAGTGGCCAGGGTTCAATCCCCGGCATGCTGTGCCAGCCCTGCCCCCTGGGGCGTGCTGAGAGAGCGATAGAGACTGGGTATGGTGATACACATCTGTAGTCCCAGCGCTTGGGAGGATGAAAACAGGATCTCATCTGTGGTGAGACCACGTACACCCTATAGACCCTGGTCTAAATACATAAAAAAGTGGCGGTTCCATTGTGTAATGATTAGCACTCTGGACTCTAAATACATAAAAAAAAAAAATCAACAAATGGGATTGTACCAAATCATAAAGCTTCTACAACACAATGGAAACAGTCCACATAGTAGACTGACAACTCACAAAATAGGAAAATTTTTACTAGGTATATCTTTGGTAGAAGATTACTATCTGGAACAGAATATACAAGAATCTCAACAATTAGACTCTCTTGAATTAAAATAAAAAAGTAAAAATTGGGCACCTGAAATGAATAGGTTATTCTCAAAAGAAACACATATAGCCAATAAATATATGAAAATGTTCAACATTTCTAGTCACTAAAGAAAAACAAAACAACACTGAGATTCCATCTTATTCCAGAAAGAATGGTGCTATGGTTTGTCCCCCCAAAACTCAGGCAGTCATGGGGAGGCTTCTGGAGATTGTGATTGATTCATGATCCAACGCTGAGATTATGGGTGTGAGTGCCCTGGGGCAGAGGTTCTGTATACAAATGTAAGAAAGGGGGAGAGGCTAGCTAGCTGGGGGGGGAGGGCAGGGCTGCAGCCGCTCCCTTTGCTCTTTGCTGTCTTTTGGCCACCATGAACTACACTTCCATGTGTCACTCTGCCTTGGAGTCAGCCAAGTATGGATGGAAACTTCCACAAACTGAGAGCTAAATAAACCTTTCCTTCCTTAATTCTGGGGATTGGGTGTTTTGTTCAAGCAATGAAAGACAAGAAACTAAGAAAAACTCCAATCATTAAGAAAGCAAATAATAAATTCTAGAGATGCTGCGTAGAAAAAGGAATCATTCTACATTGTTGGTGGGAATGTAAACTAGTACATTCACTGTGGAAATCAGTATGGAGACTTTCAAAGAACGTGAAATAGAAATTCCATTCAAACCCACCCCAAAAAACCACATGAATACAAACTGGTATCAAACAGTTTTATTAAATGTCAGCTGACACCCATGTGTTGTGAATATAATCTTTGAACTAAGGGAATTAAATCTGATGATCTTTAGGATTCTGCCTTGTAATAGTTTATGATTGCATTTATTTGCTAGGTGAGTTCTTTCTGCTGTACCAGGGCTGCTGATTATTTTCTTGTTGTCCTTACACATTTGTCAGGAAACCTCCCACGAGGCCCTTGCCCCATGCTCCTCTGGCATAAATCCTCATGGACCCTGACTGGGCTGGTCAGCCTCTGTCTTGAACTTGGGATCGGGGCTCCAGCATTCCAGGCCCCCCTTGACTGCACACACTGCGAGGTGACACAGGTGTTACAAGAGCAACACAGAGTGAGAAGGAGAAACTCGGAGAGGCAGAGTCAGGACCCCGCATCCCATGGGGTCCCCCTAGAAGCTGGAGAGTGGGTCTCCGAAGACTCATACCCCTGGCCCAGGGTCTCCACATGTCCTGGCTATATATTCTGACCTCAGGTCCTTCAAAGATGTCCCCTGTCTTTTCCACAGCCTTGTACTCGTGTTTGTTCAAACTTGCATGAGTGGGGTTGTTCCTTATTATCAACCCCCATGATAGGTGTCCCATGCTCTTGGGAACACTGCAGCATAGTGAACAGCATGTGGCTTTTGTCTTGGTAGAGCTCTTCTGTAATCTATGACTGGCAGTGTTTTGCTGGGGTGATCTAGGCACCGCGGGGCAATCAGCCAAAGTAAGGAACACGCTGGAAAGCAGGACGCCTGTGGAGGTGCTAAGAGATGGTGAGGAACTTACCGGGCAGTACGCTGGCTCTGCAAAGTCTCTGTCTGTAGCTTGGCTGCAGCGCACAGGTGGAGCATGGGGAGAGGGGAGAGCACGTGCTCTGGGGTTATCCAGGCTGGGCTGATGCACTGAAGAAAGCCTTGGGAGACGCTCGTGTCAGCCGGCAGCCAGCATCTCCGTGCCTGGAGCAGCAGGTGTGAGCAGGCCGGCCTGGCATGGAGGGTGCTCAGCTGTGCCTGGCATGATGCTGGCCACTGCAGCTCATGCTGAGCCTCGTCTCTTTTGCTGCTGGCACTGTAGATGTCTGGGGCTGTGCCAGCTTTCCTGTCTGCCAGGCAGAACTTGCAAAGGACTCAAGGCAAAGTGCAATCAAGTATCAGAAAAAAACAGCTAAATGAGTTAAGGTGGCTGCTTCTGGGTGTGAGAGGGGCAGACGGGCGGGCCAGCAGGGCATCCTTTCACTGCAAGCTTTTTTACTACCCTGTCTTTGAAAACTATATCCGTGCATTACCGAGACATAAACATTCACTGTAATACCCAGATCACTGTCATAAAATAGTGTCCATTATATTGTAACGCCAGCCTAGATTTTCTCTCCTGTTATTGACACAAATCTCATGATCTCATTCCATTTACTCTCTATGCTTTAATAGCAGAGATGTATGCTGTAATTTATTTGATTTGAAAGTAGTCATTTTTTTTCACTTCTTAAAATTGAATTCTTGCTATGTGCTAGGCATTTCTACATAAAAAGAGTATGTGTTACTCTATACTTTGTTCTGTATTGGCTAGTTATTAGATAATAGGCACAATACTTGGAGATGACAGATTCAAATGAAATTTGAAGCTGGCTTGGTGGTGCACACATGTAGCTTGAGCATTCTAGGAGGCCGTGGCAGCAGGATCACAAGTTCAAGCTAGGCAAGTCTTAGTTAAGACAGTGTCCCTGGCAAAAAACAAAGGGCTGGGCATGTAGCTCACCGCAGAAATCCTGAATTCTGTCCCCAGAACCATAACCAAAGCAGACCAAACAACAGTTTAAAAAATGTTCTGAGCCCAAACAAATCTTTATGTCGGTCTTTAAAAATGCTCATGGCTTCCCTTTGCTTTGTCTGGGCTCTTAGATATATTGAAAGCAGAGGGTGTAGCTGAAGCTTAAGAAATGGCCCGTCTGAGCCGTGTTCACCCATTTAATTTGTTGGTCACTTGGTAATCTGTCCCCCAAGGTAGATACACTAAATGGGGGTACTGTCTTCAATCGCAAGAAATATAAATTCTTGGGCCTATTGTTAAAGGGGGAGATATGTTCAATTGTTGCATTAAAAGGATTTATTACTCCCTGGCTTGCTGGCTGCCATATCCCTTGAGATAGTAAAGATTCGCAAAACTTGTTTTGTGGAGAATGTACTCCAGTACTGCCTGCCCTCTGGCAAAACACAGCCAGTCATCTGTCAAAAGATAGTGTTCACCTCTCCCTTGTGTGTTCCCTCCTACTCTGAATAGTCTCTGGATTACTCATAATTCCTAGCACTACAGAAATGCTGTGTGACACCTGTTATCGTTTAAGGACTAATGATGAGGCGATGTGTGTTTGCACGGGGCCCCCCAGTTTTGTCAGGCTCTGGGTTGAATCCTTGGCCACAGTCTCATGGATAGGGAGACCTGGCTGTCTACCATTTCCACATAGCTTTGCAGGGTGACACTTACAGCCCCAGTTCCCTTTTTTTCCTGCTTCCCCCACCTCTGAGGGCTCCACAGCCTCTCAAAGCATGTCGGGTGGGAGGGCTCCCTGGAGCAGCGAGGGTTGATATGTAGGTGCGTTTGGGCTATGTGCACTAACTGGCCCTGTGGCTGTGTGAGCAAGGCAGACAGCAGTCAGCTGCGGGAGCCTGGGCTTGGGAGGCTGCGCCATCAGACGGGTGTGGTGTCGGGCTGCGGCTGGCAGCAGGCCCGTCAGCTGTGAGTGCCACACCGGCGGGGCCTTGCCATAGTTGGGGGCTGATCCTGCCCAGAGACAGACATGGGCACACGGGGTGGAGAACAGCCACACCTCCCTCCAAAGAGGAAAAGGCCAGTGAGCAGAAGAGATTAGCTTTTGCCTTTCCAGGCCACCAGAGCCCTAAGCTAATAACTCCATTCCAGCAATGCCGAATCACCTTCAGGTGGGCTTGGGTGGAGAGGCCCCAGTCCACAAGCACCATGTGGTCATGGGCCAGTCACTTAACGTGTGTGGAGGCATCTCCTCCTGGAGGAGATGGTGTGTGTCCTCTCAACAGTGTTCTCGGTTTTTGTACTGAGCTGCTTCCTATGTACTCATAAGGTGATAAGGTTTGTGAATGAGGCAGCATAGGAGGTTAACACTCACGGACTGGTTTTAACAACGTGTTATAGTGTAAGTTTGGTAAATGTGGTCTCTCTCAAAACAGCCTGCACTCTATTCACCCCTCTTGGGGGTCGCCCAAGGTGACACAAGGTCTACACAATGACCTGAGGTAAGGTGGATGGGTGGCCTGTGAAGCAGTGCTAGACCATGACCTGCTGACCCCTTGCCAGGACTGTCATCAAGCCACGAGAACCATGTTGTACAGGAAGCAACTGTGGAAGTTTCGTGATAGGAAGCTCATGAGCCCCACTGGGGGAAGCTATATAGTCACATGCCTCGTGCTAGCTGGGGACGTCAGTGGTGGCCAGGACTAAAGGTTCTGGATGCTGAGCATTTTGGCTTCCTTTGACATGTTATCTCCTATAGTCCTCACAAGAGCCCCAGGAGTCAATCATTTCTGTGATCCAGGAACAGGCCACGAGTCATCTTTCTCCTCAAGTCAAGCTCTGCTAGAGGCTTGATTGGGCTAGGAGATCTATCCCAGCCTCACCCCTTTTAACCATGATTTCCCTCTTAGTAGAGGTTAGACCACTTGTCCATCTACCATCAGGCAAAACTTCGTTTGTGCCCATTTGTGGAGCTCTAAAGCCTTCTTGAACACACACACACACACACACACACACACCATACATGGCTTTTGTAGGTGAACAAAGCAAGCTCTGGTAGAGAGGTGTGGGCAGGGAGGGTCTCGTGGATGGTGTGGCACCAAAGGGCTGCGTCTATGTGCCTGGCCCAGCACCTCAGAATCCTGGGTGAGCAGCTGAATGGATGGTTTAAGTTGTAACTGGAGGGGCTGAGCACTGCAGGAGCTGCACTTTCCACGCATCTAGAAGTGTACTTGACAGTGAGCCGACAGCACGGGAAAGGGGCGTGCTGGATTTTTATTTATTTAAAAATCTGTCTTGGTAGAACTTAGTTATCTTTTACTTAAATAAACAGCCCCCAACTAGAAGCAGATACACAAAAACTTTTATTGTGGAAGTTAGACTTACTTCGTGGTAATTAACCAGCTACAAGTGCATTTAAATTCATGTGTGTGGACAGCGCAAGAAGTCAGGATGGTCTTATCAAAAGTCCTGCGTGCTGGCGTGGTTCGTGCCAGTACAAGCCCAGATAGAACCATATACAAAGGTCAACAATGATGTCAGACTAGATTGGCAACACCACAGTCATTGTTACAGCTAAGCATTACAGAACATGAAAGTCCAAAGACCAGAAGACTATTACTAACGCTATTCTTACTATCAGCCTCTCCTTCTACCTAAATGCTTCCAGAGGAGCAACGTAGCGCGGCCTCCACTGGGGGGCAGGGGACAGGGCCTCTTCTGTATTTTACACTCAAATGGGTCGCAGACATTGTAAACATTCAGTGGTCTTCCCGATACCCATTTCAGGTTGATGCCAGCTGTCCCCTTGGCAAAGTGCAGTTTAACTGGTGTGAACATTTTCTCTGGTAAATCTTCAAAGCCGAAAATTTCCTTCTGTTCCAATTAGCACCAGTTTAGTTTAAAATGTTTTTTTTTTTTTTTTTTCCTGCTGTTAAATACGTAGGAAACATTTTGTAAAACTAACACACAGAGTCCAAAACAATGGAAAGCAAAAGACATTCAAAAAATTGTCTTAGAGAACAGCATTTAGAAAAACAACATCATTTAAACATTCAACAAATCTATATACAGGGTGCCCGAGGCTGAACAGGGCCAAGGCTGCTGAACAGTCACAGAAGAGGTTGATTGGCCTGAACCCCACAGGCTGTATGTACAGTCAGAAAAGTGTTCCGAAATGGCATATCAGAACATCCAGATTTGGCTAAAAATCATATAAAAAAAGACAGATCACCCCTCCCAAACTAACTTCTAATTGGGTAACAAACATACCTAAATGGGATCCTAAGTACCAGTTTAGAAGTGCATTTTCTGTATTTTACAGACAGTTAAAAGTTTCTCAACAGACAGGAGAACCAGAATGGCAGAGACAGGGGAGTTATTTCCATGTTGTCAGATGAAGAAAGAATTTTTTAAGTGCCAAGAAATGGGAAAGCACTGATTAAGGAGCAAAGAGCTTGTCAGGGGAAAAGTTTTCATGAAAACACAAGATTAGCAAAGGGGTGAAATGTGCCTTTTATATAAATTTTCAAATTACAAGTATCTTCATGTAACTTTGAAAAAATATGATTTGCTTTTTCAGACAGTATTTTAATATTTTGACCATAAAAATCATACGATCCAAACTTGACGTAGAACTTTTCTCAGATTGAGAAATAAAACGACAAATCCCATGCCATCTCTCTCCAGTGCAGGGTTCTGCAGTGGCACTTGCTTGCTGCCCTGGTATTACTAGAATATCTGCCTCTAAGGAACTGGGCACATTTTCTGAGAGGCAGCATTTCTCATGCATGTTTATGTAAAATACAAACTGTTTCCCATTTATTCACTTCAACAGCTAAGTTGTTCGGGGCCCGGGGTTTTGGAGGGAAGCGCCAGTGTGCTGTCTTTAACACAAGCAGAAGGGTACCGTGGCATCCCACATTCCCACAAAGATATGTGTTCAAGTGTAGGGTGAATAATTTGCAGTTGTGGTAAGTCTCTATGAAAAAAATTTACTTGGATTCAATACAAAATACGTTACGTCTTTGAAAATGCATAGTTCATAATTTTATACATTCATTCACTAATATTAAAAACTTTCAAAAGCAAGCACTTGCCCTCCAAATGGCGGCAAGACTGTACTTCAGAAATCTCTAAGTGCCGGACAGCATTGCCACATCACTTCTGGATTACTGCCCATGCGCACTAATGTGTCACCTCAGCACCAGTGTCCTGCAGGAGGGACGGCTCACTCGTCAGTCTGCCTTTGTGGTTTATGGGCTACTTGTTCAGCAGGTACTAGTAACGCAATGCTTTTCCTACTGATAGCATCTCTACTGACTACCCCACTTTAAATATTCAGTAAATTCTTTTTAATATTGTAGATTTGGTGTAGAAAACAACTTGAAAGATGGCTTAATTTTTAAAAGCAGTTTTCTTAAACCTTACCATGGACTAAGGGCAACAGAAGCTTCATGATTCCTGTTATTCTCTCTCCCCTGAGCCCCCTTGCTCGAAAGAAACAACCAGGCCACTTGGAAGTGGTATCAGATGATAGTCTTTGAACCCTTTGGGATCTAGCGAGTTTTCCCTTATCCTGAGTTGTTCTTTTTAAGTATATAGGATTTTGTTATATGAAACACTTTAGAAACTATACTAGGGTCTGGTTATTCCAGAAAACATTTGTTTAAGTGGCTGACCACTGTCTAACCATTAATTACAAAAATAGGAATTTTAGGGTGTATTATAGGAAAATATGGTTTAGTGGTGTATATATGTATTTTATATATATGATCCACATTCCTGAGTTTACACCCAGGACATTTTCAGTACTGATGGCATGAAACTAGTATTTCCGGGGTTGAATTTTTTGTTACAAAACCTAAATCTATTCTAAAGCTTTCTACCAGTGTTGAAGGAATTTCCCATGGGGGAGCTGTGGAGGAGGGGCTTTGCCATTGTCACAGGGCTTGGTCAAGGTATAGCCATTGATTTCCAGTAAGTGGAGTGTGTGTGGGGGGGTAAAACAATGATCTATATGTTGCAAAGTTATGTGTTGCTTCCTCACTCTGGGAATGGGGTGGGTGGCTCAATGTCAGGCGCCACTGCCGATCCCTGAGGGCAATTCAGCTCTTAACTGTAGCAGCCCTGGGCCCTAGAGCTCTGCTTTTTCCCATTCTGTTTCAGCTCTCTGGGGCAGAAGCACAGGCAGGGCTGCACCACAGTGAGTGGAGGGCTGCACAACAGGAGCAGACAGGAGTCATTTTCTCTTTCCTTAAATAACATTAAAACAATTCTACTCTGAAGGAGCTACTTTCCGCACAGTAAAGGCCAGTTCTGTTTCTGTGTGCTGTAATTGTGGACAGAGGTCAGAGCCCGGAGCAATTCAATGGGAAGCCTTCTGCTCTGCTGGGGCCTGTCCTGGTGCGGATCTCACCTCGGGGCCTGGGAGCTACGCATTCTGATTGTGTTCTATGTGGGACGGCTTGGAGGTGTGGACCTTGTCACTCTACCACTGGATCTGAGCAGGTTTCTTAAGCATGTGGCAGGGCGTGAGACAACTGAGTACCCCTCCTTAAGATCCCCCGAACTGTTCAGACCGGTGACAATGCTTCACCCGCAGGAAGCGGAAAGCCACACTGGCCACCCCCAGTGTACCTCTCTCAGGACAATGTGTCATTCTGGCCTTAAGGTAAGGGACAGCAATCAGCAACAAAAGAATCCCACCCATGGCTTTGGAAATGCAGAAGTGTAAGAGTGGCCTGGCTTCTGGCTGGGGAAGATGAAGCCACGAAGGGCGGGCGAGGAGCAGGCAGTTGCCAAGATGTGGCATGCAAGGCTGGAATGAAGACTGTGCTTTGCTTTCTCTCTCAAAGCTCGGTTTCTTCTGGAGTGCTGATTTTCCTCATGAGGGATACAGACAGCATCCGGGAGCAAATGGACCGGCCCTCTGTCCCAAAGGAAGTCAGCTCTCCTGCCTTTCTTTTTCAAGAGTTGCCACTTTGGACTTTAGTTAATTTTTCAAATTACAAATGTAGAGAACTGATCATGGCAAGAAAATGTGAGAAAGAAGCCGGGCGTGGTGGCGCAGGCCTGTAATCCCAGCACTCGGGAGGCTGAGGCAGGAGGATTGTTGTGAGTTCAAGACCAGCCTGAGCTACAAAGTGAGCTTAAGGCCAGCCTGAACTTCATAGTGAGACCCTGTCTCAAAAAAGACAAAAAAAGACAAAAAAATAAAAAAAAAAAGAAAA
>PVKA01029323.1:0-28422 GCA_004027165.1 Ctenomys sociabilis | reverse complement strand
TAGTAGTCTGGGCTGGAATTTGTTTTCGTGTAGGACTTGAAGAACTCTGCTCCATGCTCTCCTTGCCTTCATTGTTTGTGTAGAGAAGTCGGCTGTAATTCTGGTGGGTTTTCCTTTGAATGTGAGCTCCTTCTTCTCTCTAGCAGCTTTCAGTATATTATTTTTGTGTTGGATTTCTGCGATCTTAACTATTATATGTCTCGGTGTGTTTCTACTTGGGTTGAGGTTATTTGGTGTTCTGTGTGCTACGGTGACCTGAATGTTGAATTGTTTCCTCATATTTTGGAGGTTTTCTGCAATTATTTTTCCCCAAATTCTTTTTATGTCATTTGTCTTGACTCCTTCATTCTCGTTGATACCAATTATTCTCACATTGTTCATTCTGGCATCATCCTGCAGGTGATGGATTATTTTTTTCCTGCATTCTTGTTGTTTTTAAGAGATCCTTTCTCATCTTTTCACTGGCTGCTCCGGCATCTTCAAGATCTGTAACTCTGTCTTCACTTTCACCCAGACGGTTTTGTAGACTCATGATTCCTATTTTTAGTTCTTCTATATCTCTTTGACTGTGTTTCATGTGTTCTATTTCTTTTCTGTATTGCTCATTCAAGGAATCCATCATATTTTTGATCTCCTCAAATGTTTTATCCATGTCTTCTTTAGAGGTAGTGATTAATTCTTTTTCTGCTGTGTTTCTTCCAAGTTGGATTTCCTCTGTATATTTCTGGATTGTTTCGGTATTTCAGATCCTATGACTTAAAATTTTTTTTTTTTATTTCAGAACTTATTTCTGCTTTGAGTACCTCATGATCTTTCTGCTGTTGTTTCTTTGCATCAGATGGTGTTAATTCATATATATCAGCTGGAATAGTGCTCTCTGCACTTGTTCTAGTTGAGCATAGTTTTTCCACCCAATGTTTCTGGAATTCATTCTTTATTTCAGATATTATGTGTTCAAATATTTCTTCTTTAATTTGGGGAATTACTTCCCATTTTATTTCCTCTATAGCTTTCCGCTGTTGTTCCTTTGCTGCTGTATCTGTTATTTCATTCGTTGCAGCTGAGCTAGTGTCCTCTGCCCTTCCTGATGGACTCGAGGTCTGGGATTGCATTTTTCCCCTTCTCTTTGTCATTTTGTATAGCACTGATCTTTGACTTTTGTTGTAGAGCTTTGGAGCAGCTATAACCTCAGCTTGTTATGAGATTCGGGTGCCAGTCTATTAAGTTTGAGATTTTCCAGGTATGCCTATCCTGGGTCTAGCTGTTGTGTTCAGTTCCTTTTTTGCTGCAGCTCCTTTGGTTCACCTCTGTTGGTTTCCGGGGTCAGCCCTCCTGTGTCAGGCAGGTCGTTCCTCAGGTGGGTGGGCCTGGGCTTTGGTGGGTCCTCTGGGCTTACAAAAGTATAGTGGATGATCTTATTCAATGAGTAGGCTGTACTGAGCCGGCCAGCTTGTGCTGTGTCTGGGTCTACAGGCCGTAACCTGAAAATGCTGGGAAAGTTCCCTCTGGTACAGGGGTCCTGGAGCCCTCACTCACAGGCCAGGCTGTGCTCGGTTTTAGTCCATAGCATGAGACCGTGGATTGGTGAGATATGTCCCTCCAGTGTGGCAGGCTTGGAGTTCTCACTCCAGGCCTACCTGCACTGGGTCTGGGGCTGTGGGGTGGGACCGGTAATCACCTGGAAATATTTCTCTGGCACAGTGTGCCTCGAGCTGTCACCGGGCCATGGGTGGTGGCAGGCAGCTTAATCCCTGAGAAATATATCTCAGGCACTACGGGCCTGGAGTTCTGTACTCACTGACTTTTGATGCCCAGAGAATCGGGGAAATTCCCACTCAATCAGTGGGCTTTAGGTCAGGGGATCCAGGGAGGTGTTGGTGAGTGGGTCCTGAGGTTTCAGGCCAGTCACTGGCTTGGAGGGGTTGGGGACAGAGATCCGCGTAGCGCGCGTGGAAAGAAGCCAAAGGCTCTCCCTCAGACTCACCACACTCTCACTGATCTGGGAAGCCTGGTGAGTCCTGTAAATTCGTTCTCGCTGGGAGAGATTGGCTCGGGCTCCAGGAGGCTGCTGGAGTCAGCCACTGTCTCAGGCCAGTCTCTGGCTGGGCGGGCGTGGGCAGGATGGAGGAAGATGGCAGAGCGGAGTTGGCCTCGCTGTCTCTGGCTGGTCTCTCTATTGTCCATTTTTTTTAAAGAAAACTACTAAATCAAATTCTCAGATTTGTAAAATTAAATTCTGAATATATAAAATAGTACCTATTAAAATATAATTTTAATGAACATTTGCATGATTTTAGAGCATGAATGAATATGTTATTGGTCCAATATAAACATATAAATCATAAATTGGATAATGAACAAGTTGAATTTTATAACTATTGAAGTTGTGTCATGAAACATAAAGAAGTTGCAAGTAGAATATTTTGGGAGATAATATTTACTGTCCATTTTACTAGGCAAAATTCTTGTGTCCATACAATATAAATGAGAGTTATATTTGATAAAAAATTGATTAAATATAGATATGCAGAAATCATATAACAGGAAATTATAACTAAAAAGAAATATATGCTCTATTGTCACTAAAATGAAAATTAAATAATGAGTTAGTATTTCATATTTCTCATATTAACAAATAGATATTTATAATAATCCTATATAATTTTCTAATTTCAAACATACTAAATTTTAATGTAAAGAATTTTAAAGTATTTTATACTCCTAGAAAACCATAAACTTTTTGCTTCAATTTATTTTGAAACATAATATTTACAGTTTTCTCCCAAGTAGCTATTACCTTAGAGATGCTATGTTAGTATTAAATGGTAAAATTTATGGATACCATTACCCAGTGAACAGACCAGGAGTGCAGGAAGGCTGTCAGAAACTTCTCCCGCACACAGGAATGCCACGTGGTACCAGCCACAGGAAATTCCTCCAGCAGGCAGGCACAGTATGGAAACCTGAGGCAGAAATCCCAGCAGAAGCTAGGGGCAAGACTCAGCTAGTTAAACTAGGAGCAGAACATCTAACAAGTTTGGTTCAGCTGGTTCACTTCCATGTGTCACAGAAAGAACAATCACTGCACAACGCCCAGACCTAAGCCCAACTGCATGAGTTTCAAGTTGGTAGATCCAGAACTGGTAAGCTGAGGCATACTGCTAGACCCAGATATATGACAGCATTCTCTCTTGAAAGAAAGAGAAGTGGAAACATGTAACTGGGTTGAACTACTCTGCATAGAAGACCTATATCAAGTGGAGGTGATCTGATGGAATATAGGGGAACTAATTTAAATATAAATTCACAATTTACTATCTGCCCAGCTATACAATCATAATGTTTACTCTAATGGCTTAAAATACAAACCTATCAGTTATACAAGTTTGTAAATTGGTAAATCTCACTATCCATTATTAGTGTTGCTAATTGTAATACTGCAAATAAAAAAAAAATACTATATCTGCCTTTACCACATGATCTCTCTGGGTTGATAACATCAGAAGCTGTTGGGTAATAACTACAACAAACCTCTACACCAAAGGGCAAAATTCAGTGTCAAACAGAAGCCTACATATTACTATCAGTGAAAAGAGAAGACAAATCCTTGGGAAATACATGCAAAAGAGTAATCATTGACACAGAAGAGGTACTTAAAGAGCAGACTTTAATCAGAGATGCCCTGATTAGTGATATAGCTAAATACTACCAAAATTTCAAAAAAGATTCACGTAAATCAAAATAAAAAGTTTTCTTGAAAATGTAAAATGACAAAGACAAGGAGCAAAATGAATTCTCAGGCCCCAACCCACTCATGGAAAACCCAGGAGATGTTATCATAGAAGAAAATGGGTGAAACACACCTGAAAACTCTGAAATATTAGTGTCTAAAGAAACAACTGCACAATAGTATAGAGGATACAGAGCACAAATAATCTTCAAAGTAAAAAAAAAAAGACAACTATAATGAAAGAATTAATAAGTGTTTCTCAAGAAGACCCTGATAAAAAATAAAAAAGAATAGAAAAATTATGGAATCTTTCAAACAGCAATATAGGTAAGAAATAGAATGCAAAAAACAGATTTAAGCAGATATAGAGGAAATTAAGAACACAAGCACAAGCTCATAAGTCCATGGGAATAAAAGAGAACATAGAAAGGCAAGGAAGATGGCTCAGTAGAATATGCACTTCCCTGGGAGCACTATGGCCTAAGCTCAATCCCTAGATTCCAAACAAAAAATAAAATAAAACAAAATAAGAGAGAACATAGATTTCTCTCACTATGAACACAGAGTTTCAGCTAAAAAAAAGTAAGAAAACATCATTTAGAAACAGCTAGGATGCATGAGAAAATAAACATCTATAAGACAATGCAAACATGAACAACATAAAACTAATAGACATCACTAAGAAAGAGGGAATCAATATAAGTGATATAAAAAGAATACAGGGAGAAGTAATAGAAAAATTAACAAATATGGGGGAAAAATCTGACGTTCAAGCAACTGAAGCCTATAGAACTCAAAATAACATCAAACCAATTAAAATCATATCCAGACATATAATAATCTAGATCCCAGAAATTCAGAACAAAAATAGACTAAAAGCCACTGATCGCATTTAAAGAAAAACTCAAACTCCCCAGAGCCCCTGCCCCCAAGTCTGCTGAGTGAGAATTTTTGTTACTCTTCTGGCTCCTGACACATGCGAGCCTGGTTCAGAGAGTGTGTGGGAGAACTTTTGGCTTTTCCCTGCATGCGCAGTGCCATCCGGAACCCCAACTCCCAAGAATTCCAAGCAAGTGATTAGCCTGGGACACCCTTGATCAGCCTGCCCTGCAACTCTCTGGAGCCCCTGCCACCAAGCCCGCTGAGTGAGTGAGAATTTTTTTGACTCTTCTGGCCCCTGACCTATGTCTGCCTGGTTTAGTGAGTGTATAGGCGAACCTTTGACTTCTTCCTGTGCACACTGTGCCATTCAGAGCCCCACACCCAAGACCTCAGAGCCAGTGATCAGACTGATATACCCCAGACAAGCCTGAGCTGCAACTCCCCAGAACCACTGCCCCAAGGCCTGCCAAGCCTAGGAGAATTTTTGTAACACTTTTGGGCCCTGATCTATGGTAGCCAGGAATGGTGAGTGTGAGGGAGAACTTTTGGCTTCTTGGCCCATACGCCGCCATCTGGAGCACCCGCCCCTAACAACTGTGAGCGGGTCCAGCCTGCGTTGCAAATCCCCAAATCTCCTGCCCTCAAGCCCTACAAGTGATTGACAACTTTTGTGAGTCTTCCAGCCACTGATCCAGCCCAGCATGGCCCAGTGAGTGTGCATAAAAGCTTTGGTGCCCCATGGTGCTCCATGGGTCAGGGGCATAACAGAGGAGAACCACAAGCTTACAGTTGCCCCAGAAGGGCTGCAGCAAAATAGAACTGAACACAACAGCTAGACCCATGTCAAGCATAACTGGATAATCTCAACCTTAATAGATACCTGAATCTCATTATGTGCTAAGCCTGTAACTACACCACAGCTCCACACAAAAGGTCAGAGGGCAGTGCTATACAAAATGTTAAAGACAGGAGAAAAATGCAATCTCAGGCCTCCAGCCCACCAATGATAACTGCAGAGGATACAAGCTCTGCTGAAATGAATGTATTAACTGAGTCAGAAGCAAAGAAACAACAGCAGAAAGGTATAGAGGAACTCAGACCAGAATTAATGCCTGAAATATAAAAAGAAATTTTTGCATACATAACATCTGAGGTAATGAATCAAATCTAGGAACATATGAGGGAAATCCAATGCCCACCCAAAACAGGTGCAGAGAACACTATTTAACTGAAATATATGAATTAGCAGTGTCACAATCAAAGAAACAAAAGCAGAAAGGTAAAGAGGAACTCCACGCAGAAATAATTTCTGAAATAAAAGAAGAAATCTTTGAAATCATAGCATCTGAAGTACAGAAGCAATTTGGACATTTATGGAGGAAATACAATATGGAAAAATATCTTCAGTAAAAGAAATAATAGCTATCTCTAAAGAAGAGATTGATAAAAAAGAGAGGAGATGAGAATTATGATGGATTCCTTGAATGAACAATACAGAAAAGTAATAGATCACATGAAGCAGAGTCAGAGTTATAAAACAACTTAAAATATCAATCATGATTCTTCAAAACGAGTATCGAATCTTGAAGATGCTGGTGCAGCTAGTGCAAATGTGAGAAAGGATCTCTTAAAAACAACGAGAACGCAGGAAAAATAATCCATCACCTGCAAGATAATGTCATGATAAATAATGTGAGAATAATAAGCATCAAGGAAAAGAAGGAGTCATATTAATGATATAAAAAGAGTATGGGCAGAAGTAATAACACAAAGATTCCCAAATAAGAGCAAACAAATATTTAAGTCAATGTATCATACAGAACACCAAATAACTTCAACCCAAGTAAAAACACACTGAGACATATGATAGTCAAGGTCTCAAAAATCCAGAAAAGAAGCAGATCACATTCAAAGGAAAAATCCATCAAAATTACAGCGAAATTTTCTTCACAAACCATGAAAGCAAGGAGAGCACGGAGCAGAGTACATCAAGTCCTCCCTGAAAACAAATTACAACGCAGACTACTATACCCTGGAAAACTCTCTGTCAAGTTTGATGGAGAAGTGAAACAGTTCCATGCCAAAAAACCTAAAGAATTTCATGATCACAAATCCGTCCCTACACAGGCTACTGAAAGATGTTGTAGAGATGGACAGCCATGACTTTAAATGCATGGATAAGAACAAAAAGAACCTACTAAATAGTGCAAACAATTAAAGACAGGACAAAAACGAGTAAACAACAGCAGGTAAATAACGTGACAATCATAAGTCAACACAGTTCATTATAAGCATCAATGTAAATGGACTCAATTCACCAATTAAGAGAAATAGGCTGGCACAGTGCATTAGGAAATAAAACTCAAAAATATGGTGTGTACAAGAAACACAATTAACTCAAAAAGACATTTATAATCTTAAAGTCAAAGGATGGAAAACAGTACTACATGTCCCTGCACCATACACAAAAGCAGGACTAGCAACTGTTCTCAGACAGTCTCAACTACAAACCAAAAATGATAAAAAGAAACAAAGAAGGCCACTATATATTTGTTAGGGGAAAAATTCAAGAGGAAGAGATTACACTCATAAATATCTATGCAACAAACACAAGAGCACTCAACTATGTAAGACAAATCTTAATGGACATAAAAAGTCTAATATCTAAGATCACAATCATAACAGAAAATCTTAACACTCCATTATCTCAAAAAAAAAAAAAAATAAGTCAAGCAGACTAAAAATTAGTAAAGCACTAACATTACTGAAAAAGACCTTAGAACAAATGGACCTGGTGGACAAATACAGAATTTTCCAGACAAACACAGTTGAGTGCACATTTTATTCACCTGCACATGGGTCATTTTCTAAAATAGATCACATACTACTCCATAGTTCATGCTTGAGTATATGCAAGAAAGCAGATGTTATCCTATGCATAATATGTGATGAGAGTGCAATGAAACTGGAAATAAATGACAAAAGAAAACAGAAAAACCCGCTAAATATATACAAATTAAACAATACCATACTCAGCAATCAACTGGTCAAACATGAAATTAAAAACGAAATTCAACAATATTTACAATTCAATACAAATTCATCCACAACTTATTGGAACTTATGGGATGCAATGAAAGCACTTCTCAGAAGGAAAATCATACCTATGAACTCACACATTAGGAAAACAGAATGGAAATATATAAACACCTTAATGTTGCACCTTCCACAACTAGGATAGAAAGAGCAAACAAAACCCAGAGGCCAAAGATGGGAAGAAATCATAAATATTAGAGCAGAAATTAATTCGATTGAGATGAAGAAAACAGTTCAAAGAATCAATGAATGAAAAAGCTGATTCTTTGAAAGACTAAATAAAATTGATAAGCCCCTAGCCAACCTCATCAAAAAGAGGACAGAAAAAATTCAAATACAAGCAATAAGGAATGTAAAGTGTGAAATCATCACAGACCCAGTGGAAATTCAGAAGATTATCAATAGCTATTTTGAGAACATTATGCTCACAGAATAGTAGACACAGAAGAAATGGAGAGATTCTTTGAAAGATACAAATTACCAAAATTGAATCAGGAAGAATGAACAACTGTCAATAACCCAATAACAGCCAAGGAGATAAAACCTAATAAAAAGCTGGCCAACAAAGAAAAGTCCAGATCCTGGAAGACTCAAAGCTGAATTCTACAATAAATTTATACAAAATATAATCCTCACACTTCTCAAAATCTTCAATGAAATTGAAAAGGAATCAGTCCTCCCAAAATAATGTCAGCAGGCAACTATTACACTGATTCAAAACCAGGGAAAGACACAACCAATAAAAAGAGAACTACAGGCCAATTTCCCTCATGAACATAGATGCGAAAATCCTCAATAAAATTCTAGCAAATAGAATAAATCAATTCATCAAGAATATTATACACCATGACCAGGTAGGATTCATCTCAGGGATGCAAGGATGGTTCAACATTTAAAAATCTATAATTGTAACACACTATGTTAAAAGAGTGAAATCTATAAGCCATGTGATAATCTCAAATAATGCAGAAAAAGCTTTAGATAAAGTCCAACACTCATTCATTTTCAAAGCCCTACAGAACAGTGGAATAGCAGGCCTCTACCTCAATTTGATAAAAGACATCTATGACTACTCAAATGGCTAATATAATTGTAAACAAGGAAAAACTAAAATCTTTTACTCTTAGATCAGGTGAAAGACAAGTATGTCCTCTATCACCCGTCCTATTCAATATAGTTTTGGAATTATTAGCAACAGCCATTAGAGAAGGGGGAGAAGTAATAGGAATAAGAATAGTTAAAGAAGAGATTGAAGTTCTAAAATGTGCCTGGGGAGAGTCACATAAAGAGAAAATTTTCTCTCAAGCTCTCACAGAGAGCGAACTGGTCAAGCATTGGTCGTGACTCATCCACAAGGATGACACAGACAAAGGAACTACAGAATAATGTACAGGACTACAAGATAAACCCTGACAGGACTTCAATGACCACATAGGAAATATAAAGTTCATGTGTTGGTATATAAGTCTTGATCTACCTAGGTCTTAACCATCCAGCAGAAAAGTATAAAAATGAAGTATACACCGTGAGGCCATAATATTAAGCTGAGCTGTAAATGGGTATGATCGAATATTTCTTTGAATAACTCACTATGGTTGTAGAATGCTGGACTGTGTTGGATTGTGGTGTCGAGTTCAAGCACCTAAGTTAGGTGAATGTCAATGGAGTGCCCACTTTTGACAGGTGTAGACAAAGGAAGGGTTGTAGAAAGAAAAAATCATGATGTGTGTGTATAGACAGTACAGTTGGGATAGATAACGCTGTGCTTCTACATAATTCTATGAGAGACAAGATCTGCACTAATGGTTGTTGGACAGGATATTATGTCAGCTCCTAGTACTAGGGTCATCCACTAGGAAAATAATTATTGAATTTTTGTTATAATTCAGGTATAAAATAATAAGATAAGTAAGCAGCTACACTCTTAATTCACTGATAAGGGATATCTGCTAAAATAATATTTGTAAATGTAATATCATGTATGCACCTTGTACAACAGAAAACCACTATGTGAACAATATGCAATGTATTAATTATTGAATCCATCCTGCTAATTTGATTTGAGAAAAAATATATTTTATTTCATTTTTTCAAACTTAAAAAAAGAAAAATAAATAAATAAATAAAGGAAAAGCCATGAGAATAATGGCAGATTTCTGTTCATAAACTATGAAGTCAGGAGTATGGAGCAAAATGATAGAAGTTATCTTTGAAAAAAATATTCCAGCCATGATTGCTACATCGTGCAAAACTCTCTTTGAAGTTTTATGGAGAACTAAAATATTTTCATGTTGAACAACAACTACAGAATTTCATGACAACAGAGTCAATCCTACACAGACTACTAAGAGATATTTTAGAGAGGGAGCAAAACGATGACAAATCCACCAATGAGAATGGAAAAAAATATAACAAATAGAGTGAGGAAATAAAGACAGGCGAAAAAGCTGTATACAAAAAAGCAGTAAATAACATGTCAATTATAAGTCAACACATCTCAATTATAACCATCCGTGTAAATAGACTCAATTCCCCAATTTAAAGGAATAGATTTTTAGTGTGCATTAGGAATCAAAATCTAGCAATATCCCATATACAAGAAACAAACTTAAATTATACAGAAATTCATAGGTTGAAAGTCAAAGGCTGGAAAAAATTACTACATGCAGCAACACCTCAGAAAAAAAGCAGAGGTAGACATACTCTTTTCAGAGACTCTGAAAGTCTAACAAAGAAAGATCAAATGAAATGAAGGAGGCCACTAAGCTCTGTTAAGGAAAAAAATTCAAGAGGAAGTGATAATAATCATTAAATATGAACACAGCAAACACAGGAGCACCATACTATATAAGACAAATATTAACGGGTGTGAAAATTCTAATGTGCAATACCAGGATATTAATAGGAGTTCTTAATAGCCACTTATTCAAAAAAGATAGGTCAGGCAAATAAAAATTAGCAAAGTATCAGAACTGAACCAGATCTTGGAAGAAATGGACTTAGTGAACATATACAGGCTGTTTCACCCAACCACATCTGAATGCATATATTTTCATGCTTCGGTACATGTAAGAAAACAGAAATTATCCTATGCATATTACTTGACCACAGTGCAATAAAACTCGAACTAAATAATGAAAGAAACCAGAAAAAAACACATAAACACACAGAAATCAAACATTACCCTCCTCGGCAACCAATTACTTATAGATGAAATTAAACGTTTTCTACAATTCAAGGAAAATTCAAACACAATTTATCAGAAGTTATGGGATGCAATGAAAAGTTCTGGCGGAACACAATAATTGTGAACTCACACATTAGAGAAACAAAACAGGAATAAATACACATCTCCATGCTGTACCTAAAACTTTTAGAAAAAGAACAAAACTATGCACAGCCCAAAGTCATGCGGAAATTATAAATATTAAGCAGAAATTAATGAAATTGATACAAAGAAAATAATACAAAGAAGTAATAAATAAAAATACTGGTTCTTTGAAAGATTAAATAAAATTGATAAACCCCTAGCTAACTCCATCAGAAAGAGGAAAGAAAAACTCAAATTGAAGCAATAAAGAATGAAAATGATGAAATTACCAAAGACCCAATGGATATTCAGAAGATCATCAATAGATACTTTGAGAATTCAAACTCTTAAAGAAAGAAGACACAGAAGAAATGGACAGATTCCTAGAAAAGTATAAATTATCAAAATGGAACAGATATAATCCCAATATTACTAAAACTCTTCAATGAAATTGAAAAGGAAAAAAAATTCAAACAAATTTCTGGTGGCAAATATTATACTAATCCAATCACCAGAGAAAGATCCAACTAAAAATAGAACAATAGGCCAATATCTCTTACTAACAGATACAAAGGTCCTCAATAAAATCCTAACAAGTAGAATACACCAAATCATCAAGAAGATTATGAACCTAAGGTCAGATTTATCCCAGAAATAAAGGAGTGGTTCAACATATGCAAACCTAACAATGCAATGCACTATTGGAGTCAAATCCAAAAACCACATGATCATTCCAATTGATGCAGAAAAGACTGTTGACAAAATCCAGCACTCATTCATGTTCAATGTCCTATAGAAAATTGGAATAGATGGCCTCTGATTCAATCTTATAAATGCCATCTATGACAATCCAACTGCTAACATAATTTTAAATGGGGAAAACAGAAATATTTTACTCTCAGATTTGTACAAGGAAAAGGTGTCATCTATCACCACTCCCATTCAATATAGCTCTGGAATCATTAGCTAAAGCCATTAGTTGGGAGAGAAATAAAAGCAATATGAAATGGTAATGAAGAAGTTATCATTTGCAGATGACATGTACTCTAACAGGAAGACACAAAGAACTTCACGGAGAATCTCCAAGAACTAATGCAAAAATTTAGTAGCATAGCCAGATAAAAAGTAATACCCAAAACAAAATAGCATTGTGCTATAAAGATGCCAAACACATGAAGAGTGAAATTAGAGCACATTTATAATAGCACTGTGGAAAATGAAACAATTAGGAATTAATTTAATTTTTGTCAATGTCAGCCATGTGGATGAATCATGGCCATTGCTTGACCAATTTATGCTCTGCGAAAGCCTGAGAGAATGGTTTCTCTCCATGTGACTCTCCTTAGGCACACTTCATGTCATTGATTATTTTCCTCTGTGGCCCCCTAATCTCCTTGACCAGAAAATTGGGGACACAACTGAGTTCATGATGTTACAGTACAGGTTCTCCTATGTCATGAGTCTTCACTAACGACAGGATAGGGTCCAAATGTTGGCTGTGCTTGCAGCCCTTCTATTTCTCTAATTTTTGGTCTACAAACTTAGGTTGTTAAACCTCCAGAAGAATAGCTTATTATTACACTCCAACATTGTCTGAATATCAAACATCTTCGGCATAACATGGAACGGTTATTTTCCATACACTATTGATATGTTAAACTTTAGGTCCCTAAAGAATATGCAGATATAAATTAAAAAAACAGAAATATTTAAAGAATATGAATAAAAATTACATATTTTACATAGAAAATTAAAAACATAACCATATGTTGCATTGTATCAGGACATTCCTGAGGCTATTTTTTTTTCCTTCTGTCTTTTTTTTATTTATTACCCACTTAAAAATCAGCAAACTTTTCTGGAGAGACAGTATGGCAATAATTGGCATGTCATAGCAGGAAGTACATATCTAGAAAACCAGAGTGGCAGACATTCCAAGCATGACTCTTCTATTACACATTGCTATCTTTACTGTATTTGCTTTGTTAATAGGTATCAGCAGGTATAGTTAGTTACTCAGGGTGAGAATGCTACCAATTAAGTGCTAGTTTGAGAAACCTGCTGATATTTCTCAGGATCATTGCCTTACCCATCTTGTGCATAGAAAAGTATGACTTTGACCCTGTCATGTTTCCCAGCTTTTCTCCTTGCACTGTCCTTGTTGTCCAATCCTCAAGTTCTCTCTTTCCCTTTAAATTTCTTATACCTTTCTATTTGTATTTCTTGTTTTGAGTACTTATAGTAGGGAAACTATATGATATTTACACATGTGGGTCTGGTTTATTTTGATTATATCATTCAAGTGGCATCCACTTAAATATGAAGGCTTTGAGTTTATCATTCCTTATAACTGAGTAATTCTCTGTTGTATAAAGATACCATATCTTTTTCAACCATTCCTCATGTGATGGGCATCTTGGTTCTTTCCAAGAATTGGATATCACAAATTGCTCCTGAGGGAACTTGACTGACTTCATCAGATATAAACGATCCATTTCTTGTTATATAAGTATTGCTTTATGTTGGTATTAACCATCCAGCAGAAAAGTATAAAAATGAGATAGTTAAAGTAAAGCTGTATTAATATGCTGATCTGTGAATGACTCAAGTCAACAACTTCTGAGATTAACCTACTAGTGTTATGGACTGCTGGACTGTGTTGGGTTGTTCTGCTGAATTCATGCACATATAGTATTTAGATGCAAATGTAATACTCATATCTAACAGACAACAAAAGGGGATATAAAAGAAGGTCCATTCTGTATCTGTATATACAGTATAGTTAGGATAGTTATACACCTACTTTTCCATAAATCATTGAGAAGAAAGTTTTGCACTGATAGTGTATGGACAGGATATCCTGTCTTTATCTTGTAGTATGGATAACAACTAAGCAGATAACAATGCACAAGGTATTAACTATTGAAATTTTCCTATTAATCAGCTTTGAAGCTGTCTTATTGCTACTTATTTCTCAATAAAATAACACAAAATAAAATGAAAGAATTAATTTAACTAAAACAGTAAAAGTTCTATTCAGTGAAAATTACAGTACTCTGAAAAAAGAGATCATAGAGAATTTCAGAAAATGGAAGATATTCCCTGCTCCTTGATAGAAAGAAGCAGCATCAAAATAGCAATATATTGAAAATACAACCTTCAAATTTGGAAAAAAATTCTTAAAGATGGGCACACACTCAAAATTGTTATACAGAATCAATGCAGCCGCCCTATCAAAATAACATAAACTTACCTCACATATCTAAAGAAATCATTCCTGAAATTTATTTAGAACCAGAAAATACCTAGAATTGCACATGCAATCCTGGACAACAAAGGCAGGACAGGGGGCATTACCATTCCTGACAGGAAATTATGCTACAAAGCTACTGTGATCAGTTCAGCATGATACTGGCATGAAAATAGACCTGAGTAACAATGGAATAGATTAGAAGATGCAGAGTTAACTACAAACACACTCAGCCACCTTATCTTTGACAAAGCATCCAAAACTGCTTACTGGAAGAAAGCCTCTATAACAAATGGTGATGGAAAATCTGGCTCTCTACATGTTGAAAACTGAAAGTTGACTCAGGACTATCCCTATGAATTAAGGTAAACTCAAAATGGATTAAAGATCTAAATTCTAAACAGAAACCCTAAATATCCTGGAAGAGAAAGTAGGTGGAAATGTTGGAAATGCGTTGAGAGGGAAACAAAAATCAAACGGAATTGGATATACTTGAAAAAATTAACAACTGGGACTTCCTTTTAGTGAGAACGTTTTGCATGAAAAATAAAAATACCAACAGAGTGAAAACCCAACCCAGAAATTTGGAAAGATCTTAAATAAGAAGCACTCAGACAAAGGTCTTCTCTCCTGAATTTGTAAAGAAGTAAAAACATTAGTCCAAAATTTGAAAACCCAATCCAGAAATGGGGATCTAAGATGAGTACTTCTCAGAGGAAGAAATATAAGAAGCAAATACATACAAGAGAAAATGCTGCACATCACTAGCAATCCATAAAATGTAAACTAAAACAAACTAAAACAACATCTCATCCTAAAAAGAATGCCTATCATAAAGAAATCAACCAACAATAAATGTTGGAGAGGCTGTGGGGGAAAAGGAGCCCTTCTACACTGCTGGTGGGAATGCTGGCTGGTGCAACTGTTGTGGATATAATTATGTAGACTCCTAACAAAACTAGGACTGGAAATTCCATTCAATCCAGCTATCCATCATAGGGGAATTTTTCCAAAATAATCGCAAACATCACATCATAGTCATATATATGTGTCTGTGTTTGTAGTGGCACAATGTGTGATAGCCAAATCTTGGAAACAATCAAAATGTCTATCACCTGAGCAATAGATGGAAAAGATGTGGTGTTTTTGTGCCATGGAGAATTGTGCAGCAATAAAGAAAAGTAAACTCGAAGCCTTCATATATAAGTGGATGCAACTTGAAGATACACTCATAAGTGAAATAAAGAAGACCTACATATGTAAATATCATATTGTCTCCCTTGTTAAAGAACTCAAAAGCAGAATTAAAAATTCAAAAGTATAACACAGTTAAATGAAAAAAGAGAATTAAGGATTAAATCAGGAAAAGAGCAAAAGAACGAAGGTAGGAAATATGGCAGTAATTAAGTGGCAAGGGAATAGCCATCTGTGAAAAAACTAAACAAAAAAAGGGGATATAAATAAAGGACTACTTTGTATCGGTATATACAATATAGTTAAGATAGATATATGGCTACTTTCTCTTAATTCAATGAAAAGAAAGATTTGTATTAATAGTGTTTGGACAGGATATCATGTCTACATTATGTACTATGTATAAACACTATTAAGCAAACAATATGCAATGTATTAATTATCGAAACTGTCCTATTAATTGATTTCAAATCTGTTTCATTGCTATTTGTTTCTCAGTAAAATTAATTAGAAAATGAAAAAAGAGATACTATTAATGAACTTCCTAATATATGTATTACATATTGATAAACATTCTGGCATAATATGTAAACAAAGACACAGATGGAAACACTGACCTATAAAGAATAGCCTGAAATGGACAAACCATGCATCATGTATTAGAATTGTGGTACATGGCAAATATAAAACCAAAAACAATTCACTGATATGTCTTTAATGTACATCACATAGTATGCAGTTAATAAATGTTTGTTGATTATGTGAATGAAGAATAAATGATTAACAAGCAAGTTATCTTACAAATTCTTACGTGAATTCCCATAATGGCTGTATTGGAAACAGATTCCAAAATAAGCTTACAAGTTGAAAACAATTGTTCCAGAAATTGTAAGATATTACAAACAGATGAACACAGTTATCATCCTACAAAACATACTGTGAGCTAACTTGTATACTTCAAAGTTCATGTCTACGTCTACAACAGAGTAATTCATTTTTATTTATAATTATGTATTGCAAAGATTGCCATTATTTATTGTTCATGATCATGAGAAGAGTCATATTAATTTTATATTTATAGATTCATCAGAATACATTGCAATATCAAGATGCATTTGAAATTTTAGTTTACTAGACTGAACAACTGAGACAGGGAACTTAAGATTGTTTAGAGACTTTTAGTTTTTAATAAGTACAAATAATATTAGAAATCTTACTTGTTTATGAATAAAATAATTTGCCTGTCCTGCACCCAATCCATAATATCTGATCAAGTGACAACTTAAAATTAAACATAAGGAAAAGATTTTAAATGTCATTGGCAATATTTTTAATGTAGTTATGAAAATTATCCTCAAGATACAATGTAAACTATCATAAGAAACTGAAAGTCACTATTCCCTTATGAAACAGTCTAAACGGCTAATTCATGATGTAGTAGTGTTGCTTATAAATAGTAATGTATCAAAATAAGAGCCTTTATTTGAAAATATTTTTAAAAATCAGTGCTTAAGAATATGAGAAATTCCACTGCCCTACCTTTGATTTATTACTTTAATTTATAAGGTAATATCTATTTAACACTTCCTTTAATATGTCATCTAGCATAAATTTTATTTACCACATGTGGCTCAATTTCACTTGGTACATTATCTAATTTAATGCTATAAAAATAAAATCCACATTTATAGTTGAAGTATCACTAAAATCTTGCAGCATATTTAGTACTAAAAGGATGTCCTTTACCTAATTTTAATATTGAATCCTTGAAGAAACTGTTGCTGGTTTTATTTCCTCCTTACATAAAGAGGCTATATTTTGAATGATTAATGGAAAGAATTTTGTAAAAGACTTACTTTAAAAATATTTCTACGAATGCTATATATTCTCTTGTAGGCCAAATTTAAACCACCTCATGCTGAGATCTGAACTAGAAAACAAAAAACATAAAAGTTAGTAAGCAGGGTTCGAAAATAATTGGCAGGATTTTCAGCTTGGATGGAAGCCAAGATGCTAGCAGGTGCATTCATCCTTGGCTGAGCAAGGTGTATTGCTGGAGCACACAAGCTGAGAACTGTGGTTTGTATGACAGGAAGAGCAAGGCAGAATCACAGCTAATTAGAATTCCTGTAGGTGTTACCATCAGGTCTGCAAAATACAATAATTAAGCTATGACCGTGAAAACATGTCAATCTGAAGTTTTGGATATGATGCAAACTAGTTAAAAATTATCTAGTTCTAAAAATCACACAAAAATCTTCTGTAAAATGATACACAAAATTTGTCTTTGAAAACTGGTTTTTGTAATTGCTACAATCAAATCCAAGACTAATTGAATTTTTCAATAAAACTATGATGGGTTTACTTACTAACGTGCTTTTGTGAACATGTGCAAGTCTCTGGGTCAATAAGGAGCAGAGGGAATATATCCATACTTTAATACTTTAAAATCATGAGGTCTACTGACTTATATAATAAATAGAGCAATTGTTACCTCAGAGATCCATCTAGGTGTAACATCCCTAACATCAGAGTATTTTTTTAATAGAGCTAAACATTTTGCCCCAAAATAAACACAAATAACAATTTTTAGATTCTGATTATTACTTGAATTTTTAATTAAAGAATGTGAGATTTTTCAAACTATGCCATATATTTTTCTCAGAGCACAGGAAATTGAACTTATAGCCTTTACAGTAGACTATATCCTCAGTTCTTTTAACTCTTTTCTAGGTTTAGCTAATACGCACCACAGCACTTTTCTAAAATGCCACTCTACTTTTAAACAGTATGCTAAACATGATTTGATGGTGTTTCTTTGTAAGAAATGACAAAATTGACACCCTTTATTAATGACTTTTTTAAAAGGGTGAGGACACTATGACAAAGACAGAATGGCCACATCTTGTTTGTTTAAAAATGTCTTATTTGTTTGATTGAACCAACTTTGTTACTGAATTATTTTTCTTTAAAATACATCTCCAAGAGAAACATGCATGTGTGAGCATGTGCATATGTCACCTGGACATACATTTTGGTGATTTTCTTTTTACTTTATTATGGGTAAATAAGTGCTATTATTGCCTAAGTGTAATCATGATAATTAAATAGAATCTTAAAAGCCACAGCTTTTTCTTTAGAAATAAATGATTCCTCCAAGCACTATCCTTCTGAGCATATAACCAACTCCATTTGATTTCTCATCTCAAAAGAAGAAACAGAATATAGAAAAACAGGCTTAACAAAGATGAAAACCAGTCTCTTTTCCACACGAAAGAAAAAAGAAAGAAAGAAAGAAAGAAAGAAAGAAAGAAAGAAAGAAAGAAAGAAAGAAAGAAAGAAAGGAAGGAAGGAAGGAAGGAAGGAAGGAAGGAAGGAAGGAAGGAAGAAAGAAAGAAAGAAAGAAAGAAAGAAAGAAAGAAAGAAAGAAAGAAAGAAAGAAAGAAAGAAAGAAAGAAAGAAAAAGAAAGAAGAGGCTAATGAGCTGAATATAATTGAAAGTGAAGACATTTGCAGAAATCTCCACTGTCATTACGTTCCCCTTATGTCTATCTTAATATGAAAGACACTTTTCTAATTTTATGAAGGGAGATTATGATTTGAGGCAATAAGGTCCTCTTCCTCAACGACAGTGTTTAATAAATTGTTTTGCCTTTTTATCCAATTTATAGGCTAGTTTTCTTTGATCAACAACAATCAGATGAAGCTGAATTTATTTGTTTAAATGTGCAGGATCATCAATGTATGTTGAAGCATATTTTTTAATTTACAAGAAGTTGCTAAATAATTTAAAAAATAGCTAAACCACTGTACATTGAAGTCAGTGATACCTAAAAGTTCAGATGTTCCACACTCTTACCAATATTTTATATACCATTTTGTTGTTTAGTTATTATGATAGGTAGGTAGGTAGACTTTATCTGTACTATATTTCAACTTCTCTACAAATTAAAGGTAGGGAGTATAGTTATTATACTTGTTCGATTTTATTACAACACCAGTGACTGTAATGAAATCTTAGAGCTCATAACAATGCCTCATACAAGTCCAACTTAATTTCTTATGCATGTCTTTCACTTGTTTTTCTTTCTTATTCCAGTCTTACATAGATATATCTGTTAATATGAATAACTGGTTGGAAACAACACTATGTATTACAACAAATACTGTGAAATTCATATTACTTTGTTAAGTGAAATTCTGTATCACTTGTAATTTTTTTGTTTTAGTTGTAATTTGTACTCTTTTTTAAAATATTGAAATTTTTAATTTATGAGTTTTTTAAAATAAAATCATGTAGGTAATATGATTGATTAATTCATGCAATATTTCAATGAAGCCTTAAGCAGGTGGCAAACATCACTAGCTAAATTTATAACCCTTTTAAAGGGTTACACATTAATCTGATTTTTCCTAACTGCTTTAAATTAAATAGCTTCCCAGTTTTGTGTATTTCCCTGGGGAAATTATGAAAAGTATTATGAAAGGAAGGCTAATAAAATGTAGCTATTAGCCTTAGTCTTAGCCATAGCCTTAGCAATACCTGAAACTTCACTTGCATCATTTCCCATCCCTCCCCCCTTTTTTCAGTACTGGGGATCAAACTCAGGACATTGAGCTTGCCAGGCAGGCGCTTATCCAAAGCTCAGCATTTACTTTCATGTTAGTGTTGCATTTAATTTGTCTTTTCATAAAAAGAAGTTACTAATGATATGTATATATTTTTAAATGCACATATATATTATCTCTGTCTTTTTAATGACAAGAAAGCATTAACTGTCTGTGGGCAAAATTTTGTAATCAGGGAACTCATCAAATAAGTGGAAGACCCAGAACTAGAAAACAGCTAATTGGAGTGCCAGCAATCCTAAGCTAAGTATTTCCTCATCAGTGAATAAGTAATTCATTTTTGTTAATATCATTTTAATTTTCTCATTAATAAAGTGAGATTAAGTACATGTAAGTATAATTATGTTAAATGAACTTGTCATAATTTTTCATGTTTCCAACATAGAAGACTGGAGAATTAGATTTAAGACTCTTGTTTTGGGGGATGCATATTTGCAAAACCAAAAATCATGACATTTTCTTCAGAAATTTGGGTGAATTTTTCTCCCAGTTCCATCACATAATATCTTCACAATTGTGCTCCAATTGTTAAACTTTCTGAGAAAATTTATGCATACCTAGGAAATGAAAGTCATAATAAAAATAAAAATAAAAACAGAGTTACTTTGAGTATTAAATAGAGTACTTCAAAATAGCACAGCAATTAAAAAATTGATTGTATTACAGTAGCTTTACAGCACAATTTCAGGTCAAGGATTGTGGTACCACCTGTCTTTCCTTTGTCAGGAGTGTTTTTGATATTCTGGGTCTCTTTTCATTCCAAATAAATTTTAGGAATATTTTCTCTAGCTCTGTGAGGCTTACTGATGTTTTTAATCACCTTAAATCTGTACAGCAATTTTGAGAGTATGGCCATTTTCAATTTTTTTTCTAGGAGCATGGAATATTTTTTCGTTTTCTCAACTCAAATTAGATCTCTGTTCTCAGAGTACCACAATTTGCACTGTATGAAAACTTATATTCTGTGTGAGAATGTTTCATAACTTTTTTTTTTTCAGAATCGGGGATGGAAATCAATCCCTTGAGCTTGCCAGGCAATCACTTATACTACTAAGCTATCTCCTCAGGCCCTTGAATGTTGTTGTGCAAGGCATGCTTTCCCTAATTTCTCTCTTGGTGTGTTCATTCTTTTTCCACAAAAATGCTGATTTTGAGAGGCTGACCTCATATGCTGCTATATTGCTGAATTTGGTGATTATATCTACAAAACTCCTGGAGGAAGGTTTGGGGTCCTCTATGTAGAGTCATCTACAAAAAATGATAATTTTACTTCTTTTCCAGTCATTATTTGTTTTATTTCTCTCTCTTATTTTATTTCTCTTGGTAGTATTTCCAGAACTATACTGAATAGGAGTGAAGACAGTGGATATCCTTGTGTTGTTCCTGATTTTAAAGTGTACGCATTCACTTTTCACCCACTTAGTATGATGTTGGCTGTTGCATTCTCATAGATGGCTTTTGTTAGTTTGAGATATGAAAAATCTATTGAAATTCTTTGTAGGGTTTTTTTTTAATTATGAATGAATGTTGAACTTTGTCAAAAACCTTTTCTACAACTATTGAGAAGATCATGTGATTTTTTTCTTTTTAGTTCTATTGAGTGGAGTATTGCATTTATGGATTTGCATATGTTGAAATATCCCACCAGTCCTAGAAGGAATTCCACTTGAGCATGATGTATAATCTTTTTGATGATTTGCTCCATTTTGTTTGTTAGTATTTTACTTTTTACATCTGCATTCATTAGAGGTTTTGATCTCTAGTTTTCTTATTTAGGAGGATCTTTCTCTATTTTTACAATCAGAGTAATACTTGCCTCTAGGAATGAATTTGGGAGAATTTCTCCCCTTTCAAATTCTTTGAAACTTTTGAGAAAATTTGGTGTTAAATATTCTCTAAATTTCTTGTAGATTTCTGGTTTGAACCCATCAGGACCTGGTTTTTTTTTTTTTTTTTTTTTTTTGATTGGTTTTCTATTACATTTCAGTTCTATTTGTAGTTATTGGGTTATTCAGAGTTCATATGTCTTTTTGACTCAGGTTTAGCACCTCATATGTATCTAGGAAACTGTTCATTTCCTCTAACGCTTAACTATTCTATAAGAATAAAGATTTTGGAAATGGTTGTTGATGATCTTTTGAATTTTCCTAGGGTGTATGGTGATTTAGAACTTTTCATTCTTTGTTGCATGAATTTGGGTTCTCTCTTTCCTTCTTTTCATTATGATGGTTAAAGTTTTATATATTTTATTTATTCTCTCAAAGAACCAATACTATGCTTCCTTTATTTGCTACATTGTTTTCTTTATCACCACTGCATTAATTTCTGCTCTAATCTTTATAATTTCCTTAACATTTTTAGCCTGGGTTCGTCTTATTGTTATTTGTCTAGAAGCTTGATGTGTAGCATAAGATCATTTATATAGGCTTCCTCTGTTTTCCTAATGTGCTAATTCTATGCTATAAATTTTACTATTCAGACAGGTTTCATTGCATCTCACTGGTTTTAGTAAGTTGTATTTGCATTTTTGTTTGATTGTAAATATTTTGTAATTTTTAAAATTTCATCTGTAACCCACTTTCGTTTAGTAGATTATTTAATTTCCATGTATTCATGATGTTTTTGTAGTTACTTTTGTCAATAATTTCCAGCTTTTTTCAACAGTGATCAGATAGTACGCATGGAATAATTTCAGGTGCCATATATATATATATATATATATATATATATATATATATATATATATATATATATGCTTTGGATATATTTAAGAGTGCTCTATGTGTTAGTGTATCATAATTTAAAGAAAGTCCTATGTGTAGTTGAGAAGGATGTGTATTCTGATGTTGCTGGGTGAAACACTTTAAACTCTTACTAAGACAATTTCTTCACATGTTTGATTTAGTGTTATTATTTCTTAGCTGTTATTTTGCCTAGTTGTTCTATCTTTTAGTGACAGTGGTGCATTTGAGTCCTCCATTACTAGTGTATTGTTCTCCATTTGATTTTTCATGTCTATTAAAATTTGTCTTATATATAAAGGTGATCTTACATTGGGTGCATATATATTTATTATTGTTATACCTTCCTCTTGCAGTTTTCCTTAACAAGTATGCAGTGACCTCCTTTATCCCTTTGGGTGATTTTTGGATTAAAGTTGATATTATCAGTAACCAAGATAACTACACCTGATTTTCTCTGATTTCCTCTGGCATGGAAGATTGTTTTTCATCCTTTCACTTTTAGTCTGTGAATTTCCTTTTGAGTTAGAGGTGCTTCTTATATATAATACATTTTTTAGATTTTTGTTTGTTAATCTACACTGCTAGTCTGTTTCTTTTGACTGGTAAATGGTTATAACTGATACATATTGGCTTTCTTATATTTGTAACGTTATTTTCCTGTTACAAGTTCTATAATTTTTCACACTTTTTAATTATTTATGTGTTTGATCATTCCTTTCTGCTTCTCTTGAAGTTGCAATCACTTCTGTCTCCAGAACATCTGGCAGTACTCTCTGTAGGGTTGGTTTGATTTCATGGATTTCTTCTGTTTTTCTTTGTGATGAAATGATCTTATTTTGACATTTAATTTGATAGATAGTTTTACAAGGTACATCAATCTAGGTTGGAAACTATTTTCTTTCAGGATTTGAAGTACATCACTCCAAGCTTTTCTTGAGTTAATTTTGTGTTGACAAATCTTCTGTGATTCTGATGGGCTTTCCATTGTAGATTATATATTTCTTTTCTCTAACAACTTTCAGTATTGCATTATTTTGCTGAATTTCTAAAACACTACTTATTTATGTATCTAGGTGTACATTTGTTGTGGCTATGGCTGTATGGAGTTGTATATGCCTCACTTATCTGCATGTGAAGTTCTTTTCTCATGTTTGGAAAACTTTCTGCTAGAGATTCTGCAAATATTCTTTTTATGCTATATTTGCTATCTCCTGCTGTTTCATTCATGCCTAATATTCTTACATGATTTTTCTTTATAAGATCATCTAGCTGCTAGATTATTATTTTCTGCTTCTTTGTTAGCTTTAAGAGATCTTTCCTGTCTCATTTATTAGCTGCACCATTGTCTTTGAGATATGAAAGTCTATCTTCAATTTCATTCAATCAATTTTGCCCGTTTCATTTAAGTTCTTAATTTCCTAGATATCTGTTTGAGTATGTTTCATGCATTCTGATTCTTTCCTGTCCTGTTCACCTGTTCATTTGGTTTTGCTATCATTTTTCTATTTTCCTCTATTTTTTCTACATTTCCTTTAGCTGTACTGAGCAACATTTTCATGATTGTTGTCATTCTGTTATTTGACCTCAGAGATTATTTGTGGTCTTCTTCGACAGTCAGATGGAATTTTTCCTTTATTTCAGTTGGTATCATTTCAGAAATTTCAGGTGTGTGATTTCCAAGTTCTTGTATTTCTTTCCTCTCATGGATTATGTCTTGTTTGGCTACAGGATTGTAGTTGACTTTTTCTCCTGTATTGTGTTATTTTTGAAGCTCCCAATAATCACCCAAACAGAGTCCCACAGGCTTTCCAGTCTGCCAAATTTGTTACATGGCCCCAGGAAAGCTCTGCACATTCTCTCATGGGACCCAACAATCACAGCTTTCCTGATTCCTGAAAGCCACTCAGAGTCCTAAAAACTATTCAGTGGTTGGACTGTCATCTGAACAAGCTCCTTGCCTGAGTTCTGTGAGCTAAGAAAGCTCAGAACTTACCAGAGTGCTGCAGGCTTCCCAGAAACCACCAAAGTTCTAAAACAGTGCCAAGAAATCTCTATTCATTTTTTGAATGTCACAGTTAAGCTGTAAATTTTTAGTTGAAAAAATTCCTATGCTGATATATGAAATCTGAACTACTACAATAAGACAGCATTGTGCAATATAACAATCACTGTTGAATATTTTTCACCTTTTTAAAAGTGCATATTTTCTCTAATGTTTCATTGAAAGAAAGAGTTACTGTTTGTTCAGGCTTGCATGCATATACCTGGTAATCTGAGTGACAACTTTGATGATATAAATTTGTAATATAACAACCATTCTTAATTTTCTATTCCTGTTTTTAGGTACTGTACCATTTGTAGTTTATGTTGCTTTGTTTTGTCTTTGTCCTTGTTACTTGTTTTCAACATTTTTTTCTCTTCAAAATTAACAAAAAAGCTGTAAAGTTGCCGTACTCTGTTCTTCTGACTTCCCTGTCCTTCAAGTCTGTACAAAGACATGTAGTAAGGACTTCTATTGATCTACAGATTCTACAGGAGGAAAGAGCATAAAACTGTCTCTTGCTTTCCAAGCTTTTGGAGATGTTTCCCAACAAATCCACTATAATTTTATATCACAGAAATTCTAGAAGAGATGGCATGGTCATACTATTTTGGCCAGGTTGAAATAAAGAAAGGGTGCTGAAGTTGTAGTGCATAGGGCACTATTCTGAGTAGTGCCTTAATGATCTTCCCTATGATGTCACCATATCAAACAAATATTACTCAGTCTCAGAGCACCAATAAAGCTAATTTGATTGGCACGAAAAGCAGGTTGGTGAGTACAAACCAGATTGGGTCCCTAAATCACTAGTCTTCTTGTCTTGCTTGAATCTACATTAATGATGTCACCAAGATAAGGAGATTACTGTTCTATCTCATTTCAGGAAATCAAAGAAGCTGGGCTGATCTTAAATTGGAAGTGAAGCACTGGTTCTAATCAAATGAAAACTGTTGGTGTATATCCATCTAGAAATCAAGGAGACTCCCAACTTTGGCAATTTCAGGAAAATAAAAGAGACTAGTTTATCTTGACTGAGAAAATTTAACTGGCTCTTTGACCGAAAATGCCATTCAAAAATATCTTTCCCAGGCAAAAATAAGGAAAAAAACGAATAAATTAAAAGTGCCCTGCAGTGCATATATGCAAAATTATGAAGAAATACAAAATCTTAAAACACTAGTAAAAAGCAAGGAAAATAAATCATAATAAAAATATCTTGCCAAAGAAACTCCATGGATCTGATTGCATGGTGAAACTCTTACAAGTATTTAAGGAACTGATGCCAATTGTTGTTAAAGTCTTACAGTAGAAACAAAGAATGGATAATAGCCTCAAACACTTACAATTCTGAACAACTGAAAGCATTTTCTGTGTTGAGGGAAAAGATGTTTGTCCACTTTTGTCACTTTTATTCAGCACATACCAGAAGTCCCAGCATAATAATAAAGAAAAAAATAAATATATAAAATAGCACTTGAATAGGAAAGGAGGGAGTAGTTATTGCTTCCAAGAAGATGATTTTATATAAAAACAGCCTAAAGTTTATAGTGAAACTTAAAAAAATTAATGCAGTAAATTTAGCAGCTTTAAAATAACACACATCTTTTCTATTACTACACAGTAAATCTCCTAAAATTACCTGAAAAATGCATTTAAAATGACTATAAATATATAATACACAAAATACAGTTGATTGTAAAAGACTGGTGAACTTAAAATTATAAAACTTTGATTAAAAAAAAAAACTGAAGAAAACATAAGCGAGTGGTGTATACTTTCCTGTATTGTTAGGATTAGTTATGATTCTTTTTTGTTTTGCCAGTTCAGTCCACCCTCAGGATGAGGCTGGCATTGCGTGTGGTGTTGGGGATTGAGCCTCGGTTCCCTGCAGTTGCATAAGTTTGAGTTAGCAGGCCCTTTAGACCACTGAGCTATCTTACCAGCCCAAGGATTAGTAATGTGAAAATGTTTACTCAAAATGTTGGTTTGATCCAATGGATTTTATCAAAATTTCATTATTTTTAATAGAAATAGAAAAATATCATGTAAAACTTTATGTAAAATCAGAAGAAAACTGAAATAATCAAGGTAATCTTGTACAAAAAGAAATATGACACCGACTACAAAATATTTGATGACACTTTAGCAATTAAATAGCATGACGCTGTTAGCAAAATTTAGGCAAATTAAGAAATACACAAAAATTCTCCACAAATGAATGCACACATACAGGCAATTTTGTGATCATAAAACGCTAGAAAATTTGCAATACTAAAGAGATATTCTATATTCCAACCTGTTTTAAAGCTGTCTCATTGAAATTTTGTTTTCTCAATAAATGAAATAAAAAATAATATTGTTCTTATATTATAAACAAGTCAATTCAAAATAGATTGCAACCTAACTATGAGACCAGATATGCTAAAAAAGTTAGAGCAGTTAATGCTTAATTTGTTTTGTCTCTATTTTTCAATTGTTTGTGCTTTTTCTTCTTCATTACTCATATGTTTCTTTCTTTTGTTCTTTCTTCTTCCAGTTTTGCATGCATATAGCTGGTAATATGAAGAACGAATTGGAAGCCAACACTGTAATATAACAAATGCTGTGAAATTCATATTATTTTGTTAAGTGAAATACTGTATCACTTGTAAGGTTTCTGCTTTAATAATATTTTGTTCTCACTTCAAAAACTAAAAAAAAAGAAGGACTGGCCAAATAGCTCAGCGGATTAAAGTTCCTAGGGGCTAGGAGTTTGATCCCCTGCCCTGCCCTGCCTGCTCCATACCTTGGACACACTGAGCCAAAGTTTGGTACTGGGTGTGGTAGCATAGGCCTATAATCCTGGCATTTGTAATGCTGTAAACAGGAGGATCACTATGAGTCTGATCTATGCAGTGAGACCCTGCATACCCTGTAACACTGTCCTCAAATACAAAACTACATAACAAATAAAAATTCAATTAAATTAAAATTATAAAAATTAAAATAAAAAGTATTAGAGAAATACAAAGGAAACACTTCAAATCAGTGGCTTGAGCAATATTTTTTGAAAATATGACCCCAAAAACACAAGTGACAAAAGAATAGTACACAAATGTGGTTTTATTTTGTTTAAAACTTTTCACAGCATGTGATCAAATTAATAGTATGAAAGCCAATTTATAGATTAGCAAATTTATTTGCAAGCTGTAATCTGATAAGATTCTAATAGTCAAAATCATGTCTAGAAGTTCAAACATATCAGTATGAAGAAAATGTACATAAAGAATCTGAATAAATATTTTTCAAAATAGTATATAAAATGGCCTTCATATTTGTGGAAAAAACTGCTCAATATTAATTATCATTAGGGAAATGTAAATCAAAACCTTAATGCATTATTGTCTCACATTTGTAACAATTGCTATTGCAAAATGACAATATATATTGAAAATGATGTGGGCAAAACGAAAACTTGTATACCACTGGTAGGAAAGTAATTTAATGTATTAATTATGCAAAACTGTGTGTAGATCCCAAAAAAGGTAAAATTATAATTTGATTCAA
>PVKA01029322.1:12075-28517 GCA_004027165.1 Ctenomys sociabilis | reverse complement strand
ACACACACACACACACACACCTCTTTCCCTTCCTCTTAGGGAAACTAATCTGAGTAAGCCAAGGTAGATTCAGAGCGTAGAGGGGAAGCAAAAACTCCAGGTAGGGTCTTGGTTCTTTTTTGCAGAATAAGACTTGTATTCAAGTGGAAGAAAAAAAAAATTGAAATAGAGAGAACTTGAATTTTCTAAGACAAAAGTAATTCTCACAGAGGTGAGGGTTGGGGAGTTGATCAACAGTAATTTTACTTACCCTTCAATTGTTTAGTTAATTTGAAAGATAATTCTTTGTGGTGCTCTTTTGTGTCCAGACAGTGTCCTAGGAGCTAGTTAGCACTGCAGCAATAAGAGAGCTAGGCACTGCCATGATGGGATTTTTATAATACTTCATACAATAGCTAGTGAGTAGGATTGTGAAGAAAGATAAAGTAGAATCAGGAAATGATGTGGTGTGTGTTTTAAAAACAGTTAAGCCTTCCATAAGGCTCTCACTCTGACAGTGACCCTGGAGGGAATGGGGGACAAGGCATGTGAACCAGTAAAACCAGGGAGTGTCTACCTCTTCCCTCACCTTGGCTTCTACTGCGTGTTTTGTCCCCAGAGTGTGGGGCCTGGGCTCCACTTCCCAAACCATAGAGATCAGAGCAGCATCTTCTGTTGCCACCAAGAGGGGGAATCAGGATCAAAACTGGGGTTGGGGTGGGTGAGTTGAGTCTGAGATGGAGATAAGCAAAGTCGTCAATCCCCATGGAGCTTCTGCCTAGACTATAGCCTGGTCTGGGGGTAGAAGGCATATTTGGCTCTGGAGCTGTAAGGTTTGAATTCCAGCACTGTTGCTTATCAGCTCAGTGCCCTGGGCATGTTATTTAGCCTCCTGTATATTAATTTATTTATGGGGAGGTACATTTAATGAAGGTCACTCTGTCACAGAGCTTATGTTAGAATTAACTGAGCTGATAAATTTATCCAGTCCTTGGAACAGTGCCTAGGCTTCATTAACATACATGCCACTGTAGAAGCCCTGAGGTCTCCTACTCCCTCCACATCCCTCTACCTATTCCTCAGAAGGAAGGTTAAGGGCCTCTTCTAGTGTAGCCATTCTTCTGGGCTCTTGAAGCCAGAATCTTCAGGGCTCTTCCCGAGACCCCTGCAACTTTGCTGTTAAAATCTAAGCACAAGGGGTTTCACTTGTTTTCACTTCCAGGTCTACGTGGCACCCTTAGGGCAGATAGTATGGTGCCTCCTGGGACCTTTTCTTGGCTCTTGCAGGGAATTTCTTCTGTAGGTACCAATGCAAATTCCTGACCTCTGTTTTTAGAGCTGAGGCAAAAATGACACATTTAGCCTCACTCGAGAAATCCAGCCTAGCTAAGGACATTTGTTATACCATGAATAGTATTTAATAGTACACAGGAAAATACAAAGTGCAGAGCATGGTGACTGCTGAAATGCTGCGCTCTCCTGCTGCTCCTCTTCCAAGGCATTTGAGTATTAAAAGTAGGCCCTGCGTCTTGGCTGAAGTCCACACTCTTGACTGAAGAACACCTTCAGCCCTCTTCCCTCTCCTGCTTTTCTAGCTTTGTCACCCCACACTTCCCTGGGCTCACCTGGCCCTTCCCACTTCATGAAACTTCTTTTAGTTTTTGCTGTCAGTTAAGTTCGTGCTATCCTCCACTTTTGCTGTGTGCTATTTCTTCAGCCTGGAGCATCCATGTGCCCTTGTGTCTAGCCATTGCCTACCTGTTACTTGACCAATTCTTTTGCATCCTACAAGTCTTGGCTGAGTCATGCTTCCTCTATGGAGGCCCTACGAGGTTTTGCAAGGCAGATTAGGTGCCTCTCTTAGCTACTGCGTTGAAAATGGAATCCAAAATGTCCTCCAGAGACTCAATGTTGAAGGCTTGACTGCCAGCCTATGGCTTTGGAAGTGGATTGGCTTATGAGGATTCCAACTTCACCAAATAGATTAATTCACTGATGAGGCCATTAGCTGAATGGGCCTATTAAGAGAATATGGCTGTGCCATGTCCTCTTTTTCTTTTTCTTTCTTTTTGGAAGAACCGGGGATTGAACTCAGGCCCTTGTGCTTGCCAGGGAGGTGTTTATTGCACTGAGCCATCTCCCCCGCCCCCGCCATATCCTTTTTTTCTTGGGCTCTCTTCTCTTTTTGCCTCCTGTCTATTATCAGGTGAGCCACTTGGTTCCCTACAAGGTCCCTGGAAAGGTGCTGTGCTTCCTCATGAGCCCAGAAATAAGGGAACCAAGTTACCACAAGCTAAACCCACTGAAACTATGAGCTGAGATAACCCTCTCCTCCTTCAAGTTGTTTTTCTTAGGTATTTTGTCATAGCAACAAAAAACTGACTAACACAGCAATTGTCCCTTTCTCTGTGGCAAACAGTGTCACAGTATTCCATAGGGAGCACCAAATACTTCACCCTGAGCACTGTGAAGTCTCCCTTCCTTTGTTTCTCTTTTATTTACCAGGTTTGATTATTGAGCTGATGGACCCATATGAAGTAGGATTTAGAATGGGAGGAAAGGGGAGAAAAAGGGGGAAGGGCTGGAGGAGGACTGGGAGAGACATGGCCAAGAGGAAGGAGACATCTTTTCCTGTGGTCAGTGTTTAGCCATGTTTGTCCCTGACTAGCTTAAATACAGACACACACAGGCATGTTTACATGTATGCACACATGTAGACATGCTCCCAAATGCCAGTGAAAATTCTAGGGCAGGGGGAGCTTTTGGGAGAGGGTAAAAAGCTTTGTCACATCTTCCACCACCTCTTGTAGGATTATGTAATTGACACATAGTTCAAATTTGGGCGAGTTTATGCAGTTTTCCTGAGCTCTATTTGAGTGTGAGCATTTGAGCTTGTGTGGTATCCTTACCTTCTTTTTCTGCAACTCTATGGAACAATAGTATCACCCACATTACAGCTACTGCTTCTTTCATCAATTTGATACAACTGCAATTACTCTATTGAAGCTAAGAGAGCTCTGGATTTCCTTGGGTGTTGAACAGGACACATAAGCAAAAAGCATAAAAAATGGAGGTCAACTTGGGCTCAACCCTCCACGAAAATGTTTTTCCTTATTTGAAATCAACCTTACCCAAAGAATTATATGGAAGGGCAGTCATGCCATATTCCAACCTGCCCATGCCAGGATTCTATCCTTTGTGTAGCCTCCTGCCTCCAGCCCGAACCCCTACAGAGCCACTGGACTGTTGTTTCTGCTATTTAGATTTGAATCTCATTTTAAAAGAGACTGGCAAAGAGAAAGGTTATTGAAACTCTTTCGGCTTTTCTCCCTCAGGAAAAACAGGGCTTGGTGCCTCAGCTGCAGTGCCCATTGTCAGCTTGGTGGGCCGTCAAAGCAAAAGTGATCCTCCCAGATGAATGGGAGGCTGAGGAATGACCCAGAAGAACAAGCGGGCCTGCACCTGGCGCGCACAGACAAACCTCCCCTCTCTCCAAACTGAAACTCCAGTGATGTCCACTCTCTGGAGATGAACTGAGGAGGAGGCAATAAATCAAATAGAAAATAGGGCAAAGCAGAGCCATGATGTTATTGTGCGCAAAAGAGATAAAAGTGCATGTGGGCCTCACTTCAAGGCTTTGCCAGGGCACCCATAGCACATTTGGAAAGAATTGGTGCCATTATTTTAGAAATTTATATATATATATATATATATATATATATATATATGTATATATATATATATATATTATATATCCATGTATGGTTGATATGACATTCTGTTCCTGTTCGCCAAATTGATTATAAGGCTGAAGTGTGCCTGTCTTTGAATTATTCTACATTAAAAATACATTTGTGGAGAACAGAGTAGTAGCCATAAAACATGAAGATGGGCTAAAGATGTCCCAACAAAAGAGAATGTGTTCAAAGCCAGCCTAAACTACATAGTGAGTCCCTGTCTCAAGAAAGGAAAAATTCAATCCTTGATGTATTACTTTGTTTGTGATTTTGTCCTGGGAATCAAATGCAAGACCTTGCACTTGCTAGGCAGCTGCTTATGCCACTGAGCTATCTCCCTAACTAAGACTACAGCCCTTGGCCAGAATACCTCAGTATTTAAACTTATCAGACAAACATGTTTTCCGAACCTTCCGATTGCAGCCATTATGTTACTACTATAGCAACAACTAGCATGGTCACCTTAGCATGTTTCATTCAAATTGCTCAAACTATTCATAATGATTTTCAAAATATTACCTCTGAACTGCTAGCTCAGACCAACATTGATTGAAAAAAAAAACACAAAAAACCTTACCATAACTTGATGTCGTTAAGGCAACAGTTGGCTGGCTCAATAAACATCAACAACTGTTTTGAATACACAGTCAACTGAGTTGTTAAGCTGGTTACTATTCTATGTGCATCACATCTATCCCATGTAGCCACTTAGAGTCCTAAAAGAAAGCCTAGCACATTCTCCATGGTGCCTTCCACACAAAATTTGGGTGGAGACATAAGTAATCTCCAGGGTTGACTGTAACCCCAATTTCATCAATTATAAATGGGAGCTCACAATATCTTTTTTTTTTTGTTTGTTTGTTTTTTGGTACTGGAGATCAAACTCAGGACCTTATGCTTGCCAGATAGGAACTAAGCTGCTGAGCTATCTCCCAGGCTCTAACAACATCACCTTAAATCATCCTGATGTTATTGTCCATTAGCTGAACCTCCAAAATTGGTGTTTGGGCCTCAACCTTCATACTCAGATTCTGACTACTAGTGGAATTACCTTTTCACTGTTTTTCTTACAGTCCTCAAGGTCCTTTCTATGCTGTTCCAGGGGACACTCCATGCTGGGGACATGATGACCTACCTTCCTGCATCAAGCTCAGTACCTGTCCATATTATCTTTATATTCTCCTCCCCATCCCTGATTGCATAAGTGAAACATGGGAGGCTGAGGAATGAACCATTAAATTACAGAGAAAAAGCTACAGAAAAAAGGTTTTGTGAGGAGCGAGTGGTTAAACTGCAGGACAGAGCACAGTGGTTAAACAAGAAGTTTAGATTCGAGAAGTATGTTGTGTGTGGTCTTATCTTTTCTCGTTTTTCCAAGAAAATTATCTAGCCTTAGACAGCTTCATGCCTGAACTGTTTCTCTTCTGCTTTTTGTGCTTAAGCTGATATTCTGATAAAATCTGGAGAGTCTGTGGATCTGAGGCTTCTGTTGGAGGTATGCTTTTGGTCGGGGTGAACCCTCTGGACTCTCAGTAATTGAGTAACTATTACTTGTCTCTAAGTAATCATTTGTCTTCTGTGTACTCAGGGTGATAAAAGAGGGCATGTCTGTGATAGTCCTGTGAAACATCCAGTACTTAGAGGACAGAGAAAATGAAGCTGTGATTCAAATACTGTGCAGGGATAACCTGGTTAGGTAACACATATACTATTCTAGAATGAGAGTTGACTTCCAGTTTAATGTCTATTTAGTAAATTATGGAATTCACAAAAATAGCTGTGTTCATTACTTCTATACATAGGATTTATTATTGGTATCGGAGTAGAATAGGAATTTTGTTCCCAACTGGGAGCCCCCTGCCCTTCAGTGAGCCCTGATAAGTTTCTATTCCCCCAGAATGACGTAACCTTCTTCCTACCGTATGTGAAATAGTTGAAACCTTTGTTCCTGCCATACACAGAGAAGGTGAAACTCAATGTAGATTTCTGTCCAGTCAACAACAGCCGAGTGCTCTCTTTCTCGCTGTAGTTCCTGCTTGCTTGTAAACCCTATAAAAATCCTGCTCACTGAAAAAGTGAGGACTCTTTGGTGAATGATGCCAGCCAGGTGCTCCCACACCATAAATAAAGCCACACACTTACCTCCAAACCCCAAGTGTCACTCGATTTTTTTCATCTCAGTATGCTACAACACACTGAGCTACAGCATTTGCTCTGATGGTATCATTAAAGATTGGCCAGTTTTAACTAACTTGAATTTAAAAAAATATACTCAGATATAATAGAGAACTATGGTTGTCTCCTAACATTACATTTTCGATTTCATTAACTGATGATATTGGGTTCTTCAGAATTTTTATATCTTCTTGCTTCATCTTTGGTAGTTCATATGTTTCTAGGAATCTGTCCATTTCTTTTGTGTTTTTCATGCTTTATGCAAAAAGAATTTCAAAGTATATGTCAATGACCTTCTGAATTTCCACTGTAATTTCATTATTCTTATTTTCTAATGCATGAATTTGAGTTCTTTCCTTTTTCTTTTTGATGAAGTTAGTTAGGGATTTATCAATTTTATTTATTCTTTCAAAGAACTAACACTTTGATTCATTAATTCTTTATATTGTTTTCTTATTTTTGATTGCATTAATTTCCACTCTGAGTAGTATAAATTCCTCTCTCATATGAGCCTTAGGATTGACTTGCTTTTCTTTTTTTAGAAGGTTGAGGCATAGCATTAGGTTGTTTATTTGTGCTTGTTATGTCTTTCTGATGTGAGAATTCATTGCTAAAAATTTCCCTCAAAGAATTGCTTTCATTGTGTCCCACAGTATCTGGAAAGTTGCATTTTCACTTTTTAAGTTGTAAATATTGTTTAATTTCTTCTTTAATTTCATCTCTGACCCATTGGTTGTTTAATTTCCATGTGCATGTTGAGTTTTCATCAAAATTTAATTACTTTCAAATTTCCTGAGTGATCATTTTTAGTTTAGCTTATTGTGGAACAGGCAGGAAGGCAATGATCTAACAGAAGAATGTTTAATGCAGTTTCAGCTTCATAGGAGCCATTAGAAAAATAGTGTTAAGTGTAGAATTAAAATATCCTCAAATTCTCATGTGTGGAAAGTGATCAGATCGTGGTGTACTGACTCATAAGTGGCGTAAGGACACGGAGCCTGCTGGAGGTGGATCCCTGGGGGTGTGGCCAGGAAAGGGCATGCTTGTTCCTTCCCTTTTCTCTGTTTCATGAATTCCATGGGATGAGCGTTTGTCCTCTGTACTGGCCCTTCCTCTGTAACACGTGGCGCCAGCACACCGTGGCGTGAGACCAAGATCCAAAACAAACCTCGCCTCCTTTAAATTGTGCGTGTCAGCGATTATTTTTCTCAGCAATGAGAAAGTGACTAACACAAATAACTATTATTTCTCCTGCATTCCGCTGTGTGGAATGACGCCAGGACTTCATGTGCATTATGTCATATAATCTTCACCACGCAAGGTGGACAGCACCGCTATTTCCTACACTGCACAGAAGAGGAAATTAATACTTACCAAGGCCCAGTGACTGACAAAGTTGGCACCACAGTAATGGCACAGTCAAGATTTGAATCTTAACCAGATTTCTAGCTATCAAACTCTCAAAGCGGTTCTATGCCACATATTCACATGAATGTTTAAATGGATTTTTTGGATGTTCCTCGCAGCTTCATTCCTTAGTCCAGCTATCATTACGTTGTTTTTACTTAGCACTTATAAATATCTTGTTAATTTAAAGAAGTGCATAAGCAAGCAGTTGGAAAACTAATATTAGAATGATCATAATAATATTGTCAATGTGCAACTTTGGTTTGGTTTTAACAGAGGGAGATGGTTGTAGCAATGACAGAGTTTAATACGAATTAGCTTCTTAAAATAACTAACTGGCATCATAATATAAAAATGAGGGTTTTTTTTTTCTAAAGAAGTATATTCACCGAATAATGGAGTAACGTGTGACCCACATGCCAAATGCCTCCCATGATCACACACTTCTAGAAGAATCTCACTTCAGATTAGTGTCTGAAGTCCATGCTAATCAGATGTGCTTACTAGGTCAGTTTTGGCTCTCTGTGGGTATTGGTTTGGCAAAAGTCACTCAGAAACAAGACTGACAAAGTTAAAGAACAAAACTAGTGTAGTGGATACTACACTAGTCGGCTTCTTACACCCAGCCAAAACGAACCAGTATGCTGTTGGGTGCAGGAGGCCCACCTGAGAATTGTTGCCAGCAGCACAAAGGCAGAACAGGAGAAGCTGCCAAAATGCTGTCAGGGATGCTGTCTGGAGAGGCGTTGGGGGCTGTTGGAGGCTTCTAGTTCTCTTGGGCTGTTCTGCTGCAGGACCTTGTCGTGCTGGCTTTCCTAATGAACTTTGAAGAAACTTGGGTGCTCATATTGAGCATCATTTCCTGGTTCCAGAGAGGAAGATGGTGCACTGCTCAGCCTCATGAAGAAACCTGTCTCACTGGCTTTCCTGATGGGAACTCAGTTTCCTCATTGCTGGAGGAGCTCGGGACCTCACTGTCTCTGAGGATGGCTGTGGTACATCTGAGGGGAGATGTAGTACTTACCTTGAACATTGATTCCTTTCTCCAGTTATGACCCTTCAGCCTGCTAGCACAACCTTCGTCCCACTGGCACAGACTTCCTAGCTTCCACTACTCACCTTTGGGCCTTTCCAGCAGAGACCCATGCATCAGGCCTAGGAGACTTTGTTGTGGGCTCTAGGCCTCCAGCTGGACTTGTGAGAGGCTTTGGTATGAGTTCTAGGTTTTCATCTGGACTCATGCAGGATATTAGGATCCAGGCCCTTACCTAGAGTCTTTAGTATTTATGTGTGTTAAGTGAAGATTGCTTATACTCCTTGTATGTGATTCTTGGGTGATTCATTATAAAATACTATTATGAAATGTGTCCTGTATTATATTATTCCCCTTGCAAGAACCTTAAACTATGGGAGCTAGAGAATTGTATTTGATTCCTTATATGAAATCTAGAGTAGCATAATTAGACCAATTGTGTGTGTGTGTGTGTGTGTGTGTGTGTGTGTGTGTGTGAGTAGCTTTGAGAAACACAGTTCTGAATATATTTTAAGCCTGAGGATAATATTGAAATCATTATAATTTTCTGATTTCTACTTGAAAGGATATGTCATCCAGAAGAGTCAAAAATTTCCTCTGAGATGAAGAACCTAGACTGATGATAGTAATGGTAAACCTTTTAAGAGTGCCCAAAGCACAGGGCCAAAACTGCCAAGTGCCAACACCGACTAAACTTGAATACTCCGTGCTCTGCTGATGTGGCATACTTGGCTTGCAAGTGACCACTGACCAAGACTTGGGTCAAATTAAGTTACAGGGAAACTGGATCCATCACAGAAAAATAATTTTCAGGATGCTACTTTAAGAGGTTTAAAGGAATTTTGGGGTAGATATTTAAAAGTACGTCCTCAAGGAAAAAAGTTCAGGCCCTCAAGAGAGAGTGGCGCCTTGTGAGCAGGAGTTAGGTACCTTTACTGGATCTCGAAGGTGTCATTAAGCTGCGCAGCCTGGGATGTGCATTCCTACTCTCAGGTTAGACAGCTGGAGTGCAAACCCCTAAGCTGTGTGTGAAGATGAGAATGCCTGCTTCCTTGAGAATGGAGGTCTGTGGGAAGAAGCACAATTTACAGGCAATAGCCGGGGACCAGATTCCAGTTTGCAGGCTTCTTATACCCGTGAGACCTTGAGGATTTGTTTTTTACTGGAATTTCCTGGAAGCGAAAAAGATGTAAATAACTTTTGTGTCCTAAAGCTATAGTGTTTTTGTTTTTAAATTTCACAATCTTGACCTCTTCGTCTACTTTACCTGTATTTCTTTCTTACCTATATTCCTATTTCACTTCTTTCCTGGAGACTTTTATCCCTTATTCATTTTCTCTTTCTCAATTTTTAATTTTTATTAGTACATTGTGGATTACATTTGCTGTGGGGAGTTGATACTTGTACATAACAGATCTGAATTCTTTGTTTTATCCCTCTTCCACCTATCATCTCTTGATTCTTTTCTTTTTTGAAAGAGATCTCCCTAGTTGCTATTATCAATCTCTTAGTTTACTCTTTGTATTTTGGGTTTCTCATGTAAGAGAAACCATGATTTATTCACTTAACATTATGGCCTTAAAGTGGATCCATTTACATATGAATGGATAAAATGTATCCTTCTTTACAGTACAGTAGTACTCCATTCTGTATAAGTACATTTTCTTTGTTCATCTGTGGATAGGCATATAGGCTATTTTCAAGAGTTATCTATTATGAACTATACTACTATAAACAAAGGTATATATGAATACATGTTGTCTTTAAATCTTTTGGGAAAATATTCAAAGAAATAGCTAAGTCAGGTGGAATTTCTAGCTTTAGGTTTTAGAAGTCTCAAGGAGGTGCACCAAGATGGTGCAGTGGAGAGCAGCAGGGAAAACTGTTCTGAGAATTACCACTGAGATGCTGAAATACAGCAACCTGAGGAGGAGAAGGGGGGGAAGTGGGTCCCCTGGACCCAGAATGGATTTGAAGCAAGAAATGAATCCCACAGAGAAAGTAAAGAGAGAAGCTTCAAAGAAGAAGGAGAGAGCTGGCAGAGCCCTCTCCCTGAGTCAGACTCGCTGCATGGGAGGGGTGGTTCCAAGCCCTGGACACCTGATGACTGCTAGTGACCCCAGAGGTCTCTACAGAAAGATGCAGCAGTAGAAGGGAGCAGTGGACAAGAAGGACTTCACTAAAAGGGGGTGAATATTGAGGGCTCAGTCATTTTGTGGAGAAAAAGCCATTGACCCAGAGGCATTTGGAGAGGGGCCTGCTGAACTCAGAACTCAGGGGGATCGCTGGCTCCACTTGGGTTCAGGCCTGAAGGAAGTGTGCTGATGGCTACAGGCTGAATGGTGTGGTCTCAGCCCCCAGGGCCAGAAAGTAGCCTGAATTTCAGGGAAATAAAGGCGCAGATTTGCTGAGACTATTGACTGCCCTGCCATAAAGCTACTACTGGCTTTTTGGGACAAATTAACACAGAGCTAGACTTTTTGTCTCCATACATTGTCTACCAGATATAGCTTTTGTTGTGTTTGTTTGTTTATTTATCCATCCCCTTCCTTGTTTTATATTGTTTTTATATGAGTGTGAACATGGTCTCAAGCATCTTTGTGATTGTAGCTCTCTGTCCTTTTTATCTCTTCCTTCTCTCTTTCCCTCCTGTCCTCCCATATTTTATTTTTTTTTTACACTGAATTTCCCAGAAAGGAAAGAGAGATACAAATAATTTTTGTGTCCTCAAGTTAGGCTGCATGATCACCCTTTATCATGCAGTCCAACTTCCAATATTTCTCTTTTCTTTTTACTTCCTTATGTCCTCCATAACGCCTTTTAAATTTTAACCCCTGAGTATAAAATTGACTTATTAAAGACTTATTTCCTGTGTAATTTTCTGGTTTGTTTTAGATTTTGTTATATAACCACAAATTTAGGGTTTGTTTTTTTTTAATTTTAGGACAGGGTGTACAGGGTCTCACTGAATAGATGGACTCCTGTTTACAGCCTAAGTGCTGGGATTACAGCTGCATGCTACCACGCCCAGTCTCAGTGTGCCCTGGTGTGGGATCAGCACCACAGGTCCTGGATTGAACTCCTGGCCCCTGCGTCTGCCTAAGCAGGCGCTTTAATCCACTGAGCTATTTGGCTAGCCTTCATATGGTTAAAGGTGGCAAATTAATGTTTACCTGAGTTTGTCATTTTCTAGGCTATGTTAGATACTGTTATTACTGATGTAACACTTTAGTCAAAAGGGACATCACTGTTCTAACCAGATGTTCTTCCAGGTATTCCACAACTGACCGTGACTAATTGTCACAGAAAATATTTTTGGCACAGTGCCAAAGAGCGGGGGCAGTAATTTCTTATCCTAAACATATTGAAGAGGTAGGGTTTTACATCAGACTCAAAATGCAAAAACCAGCTACACCTGGAAGGCACCCGTGAGAGGTAATCATTTCCTAATGGTTCTAGATACTAGTTACAAGGTAACTCACCACATTCAATTTTTAAGCATCAACCCAGGAATTAAACTAATAAAAAAAGAATAGAAAAGAAAATGAGAAGACATTTAAAGAAGATGCAACCTCAGACTTCCAGTTCGCCAAAGGAAAACCTATAGGTCAGTGAAGTGGGTCAATCCAAAAGCCATCAGTTTCACTAAATTAGTAACAACAAAGCAATTGAATGGGCTCTAGAAAAAATTAAAAACGGAAATAACTTGTCAGATAACTAAGAGATGATATCTACAATGAAAAAATTGCTAAGTGACTCTAGAGTAAATACAGATTAAAAGGAAATGTAGTTTAAGAAAGTGATGGAAGCTGTGATTGCTCAGCATAGGAAAGAAATAGAAGCAGTTGGATAGATTCAAGCATTTATCCACAGGAATACAAGTTCCTTTGAAAGTATTTGCAGAAGAATGGGGACATCAAGTCAACAACTTCTGACATTGCCATTATATTGAGAGTTCTTACTAAAAGCTGTTGATCTCCAGCACCACATGCCTCACAGGCTCTGCACTCAGGTGCACTGAGCTGGCCATAGTGTCTGGGCATGGTGGTGCACGCCTGTAATCCCAGAACTGGGGAGGCTAAAAACAGGAGGATCACCAGAATTCCAAGCTGCATAGTGAGACCTTATACCAAACACTTAAAAAAACCTATTGATTGTGTTTCCTGACACTGCATTATTTTTCCTGTTCTTAATTTCCTTTTTTTTCCTTCTCCTTAACTGCTGACCCTGTCAGATCTATTCATCCTATCTGACATTTTAATATTGTCAGATTCATTGTCTTTTTCTACACTATCTTTGAGAAATTTAGGAATACTGATTTGGTCTTCATGAATTTTTATATGTACTCATAGATTTTTATATATACTCTTTATCATGGAAATACTTCAGTTCTTCATCAATTTTGAAAAATACTTTTGCACAACATGTCAGTCTTGGGAGTTGGTTTCTTTTAGGGACTGAAATACTTCACTCCAAGATCTCATGACCTTTAAGATTTTTGTTGAGAAATCTGCTGTAATTCTTGGGGATTTTCCTTTGAAAAGGATTCATTTTAATTCTCAAATTGCTTTTAAGATTCTGTCTTTCTGTCATATTTCTGGAATTCTTGCTATAATGAGTCACAGGTTCATTTTTGATGGTGGCTATGTGGGGTTCTGTATGTTTCACCAATCTGTATATTGAATTTTTTCCCAATATTTGGAAAATTTTCTGCTATTATTTCTCTTAGCAGGTTGTTTATGCCATTTGTGCTATCTTCTGTTCTTCATTAATTTCAGTTAACCTTAGATTAATCTTATTTGAAATATCTAGTGGAAGTTGAATCCATTTTTAATATTTTCTTATTTTTAAGATGTCTCTGAATAATTGGTCACTGACAACAATTCTAAATCTGACACTCTGACTTCACATTGGCTACTCCTGAGCATTTGAAATCTCCTGAATTTTTGTTTGGTACATTTTTGTGAACTCCAATTCTTTAATTCTTTTTTATTCTGAACATTAATGCTTTGCATTACTTTGTTGGGCTCAGCTAGCTTTTTATTAGTATATTTTATACACTCACTGATCATTTTATTTATTAAGATTATTATTTCATTAATTATATCTTCCCTCAACTCACCAAGTACCTTATTAATCTTTTAAAAACTCTGCTATATTTTTTCAAATAATTAGGCCATGTGGCTTTTGACTTTCCCCATCCATACTCCATGGATCAGATTTAGTGAAATTTGGAGGTTTTTTTAAGAGAATACTTAAGTGCCCGGCTAGCTCAGTCAGAAGAACATGAGACTCTTAAGAAACTACTTTATCATTTTCTGTAGTCAAACCCATATAATTAAGATATTGTATATTTAATCAGTGCATTACTCCTGTACAAATGGATAAAAATTAATGTTTCTAGACAAATATGTCTGTTAATTTCTGTACAATGCCAATTCATCCTGGTAACCTGGGATAAATTTTTCCAAAGTTGACAGCAAAGTCCATTAAAAACAGAAAAAAAAAACTAGAAAACAGCAGAGTTCTATTTCTTTTGCTAGTACATCATTTTTATTAGCTTCTTAATCATCATCTGTAAAGAAAACATTATAGAGTAATACATTAATAACAGCTCTACTAAAGCGCAGTCGCTACAATATATAGTAAAGCAAGTACAAGATATTTTACATTCACTGAGGTATGATACAGTACTGTCCTACATCTATAGTACTGGAGGATACAATTAAAAAGCATTATTTTGACTTGATTCTACTTTTCTAGAACAAGAGCCAAAGGATAATATGACACAACTCTAATGAAGTGTACTTTCTTGAATAGAATTTCTTTTCACTAATGGCATAATTTACTCATTCTCCTCATGAACACCAGCTAAAAACAGTTTTTAAAAAACCTTGGGCAAAAGTGAAACAACAGAAAAAAGGGAATCATATGAAGATGACTGAGCGCAAGTAAACAAGAATCAACATAATTCATCCAGGGGGCCGAGACAAGCCCGTGAAATCGCAGTGACTCCTCCCTCCACAAGGAGGACCCAGCGGGCTGCAGATACTGTGTGATTCCTCCTTCCTCCCGTTGGGTGGTGAGGGTGCCAGTGACACAGTAGGGCCCCAGCTGGGTGCACACACTGGGGAGGAGGGACACGTGGCCTGGACAGGTCTGAAGCAGCAATAACAATATGAACCAACACTGGTAAGTTAGGTGAGACAACAGAGTGGTTGGGCACGAAGAAGTGAATGGGTAAGGCTGCCGTACTTGTTGTTTTGTTTTGGTTTTGTGTTCCATGTTCTATTTTGCTCTATTTTTCTCTTCTTTTTCTATATATTTGTCTCTTTGTTTATTTTTACTCTGTGTGTATTTTTGTTTTCTGCATCTGTTTTCTTTTCTCTTTCTTTCATGACTTAGATCTCTAAATTTTCATTTGATTTACTTCTACTCTTCCTTTTCTTCCCTTTTGTCAGCTACCTCAGTTAATTTTATGATACTTCTCCTTAAGTTTCACATCAACACTCATGGGCTTTCTCCTCCAATGATTCCTTCTTCTGTCCTACAATTAACCAACATTTGGTTATCCTTTACCTTCCAGTCTTGTTCCTACTATATTTAACCCCATTCATCTCTCCATCCTACTTCCTATTTCTCTTAACTTCTCACCACACAACAGGGTAAAATCACTCCAATAAGTAGAAAGTTATTGCATACAAGTTCCTGGTACAAGTTGGATTATATTGTACAACTATAGAAATTGCTTCTATGGTTAAAGGTGTCAGGCTAATAGTTACCACAGTTTGTCAGTCGGAAGACTATACTTAAGTCTAATGTTATTGGTAACTGTAATACTTTAATGAAGATACCCTTCCTGTTATAACCAGGTTTTCATCCCTGTATGACAATGTTGCTAACTGTCATCATAGCTCAGTACTGAAGAAATGGGCCCTGAGTTCAATAGCAACTTCACACACTTAATATATTGATAAGGTAGTTTCTTTGGATAGACAGAAAGGCCAAGAACTACCTACATCTGGAAGATATCTTGAGGAACACATGTTTAATAATGATACCAGGGAGAAAACTTACCTAACATAAGAAATATGCAAGTATCAACACAGAAAACAAAATAAAATGTAAAACAGAAAATAGACAAATGACAAGACAACAAAGAAAAGTGCAACGCCAAATGCCCAGCCCACACAGGACAGGTCCAGAACACAAAGACAATGGAATATCCATCTCTGACAAAACTTTCACAAAACTATCCTTCAAAATCAATGGAAAAATAGGATATTTCCATTACAGAGACCAACTGAAGAAGTTCATGACCACTAAACCAGTTCTCCAGAATGCTCTGAGGTGATATTAGAAAGAAAAAACAAAGACCAGAACCACAAGAGCAACTATAGAAAGAAGCCACCAGAACAAACAGTTAAATAGAGAAGAAAGGTAGGAAATCAAGAACAGGATAATAACACGAAAAAGATAAACCAATACGTATTAGTTATAATCATCAATGTAAATGGTCTCAACCCATCAAATGAAACAGATTAGCAGAATGGATCAAGAAACAAGATCAAACAAGATGTTGCATTCAAGAAACATTTAACTGAAAAAGAAATTCATAGACTAAAAGTCATAAAATGGAAAAAAAAAATACTCCATGACACAGGGACCCAGAAAAAAACAGGAACAGCTATTTTACTTGCAGACAATATAAACTTTAATTGCCGAATTCATACAGCTACAATATTTAAATGACAATGGAATACCCATCTCTGACAAAACTAAACAAAAAAAGGGGATACAAATGAAGGACCATTTTGTATCTGTATATATAAAATACGATAGATATACAGCTACTTTCTCTTAATTCAATGAGAAGAAAGATTTGTACTAATAGTGTTTGACAGGATATCATGTGTCGGGAGCCGCTCTGAGATGCCGGCCGCTTTTGGCTCCCCCGCCCATCGTGTCTGCTAAGATAGCACCCACCTCCAGTTTCCGGGTTTTTGTTGCTGTGCCTGGGCCCCTCCTGTTGTGATTGGTTTGTGAAATCTATATAGCTTGCTGTATCGCGAGATCCGCCATGCTTGCACGATAGGAGCCGCGGGTAGCGG
>PVKA01029322.1:0-11975 GCA_004027165.1 Ctenomys sociabilis | reverse complement strand
TATGTAGAGGCTTGCATCCCACCTGATAGATGCTTGCACGGTAGGAGCCGCGGATAGCGGACGCATGTAGAGGCTTGCATCCCACTCGATAAAGGCTTGCTGAACCCGTTGCTGAGTGTCTGAGTGTCTTCTTCCGCGGGACGGGAGCGGCGCCGGACAATCATGTCTGCAGCATATACTATGAATAACCATTACAAAGACAACAATATGCAATGTATTAATTATTGAAACTGTCCTACTAATTGGTTTTGAAATTGTCTCATTCCTATTTCTCCATAAAATTAATAGTAAAAAATATAAATTTTAAGCCAAAGCTGACCAAAAGAGACAAGCAAAGTTACTACATACTTGTCTTGGGAAAACTCCAAAAGAAAGATATAACAGTCATAAATAAATTTGCATCAAATTCTGGGGCACCTAACTACACTCGCGTCTCCTCAGAGGTGGCGGCGACGAGACTGCGGGGCCGAGGGGTGGGCTCGAGGGCGGGCGGCTCGCGCTGCCTGCTCAGCCCCTCTGACTCGGAGGGGCCGGAAGGCTTGCGGAGCAGCTGCAGGCTCCCTCGGGCCCCAGCACGGTTGACCATGTCGTGGAGTCTGACTGTGATGCTGTACATGGTGATGAATTAACTATTCGAGTTGGGGAGGTCATCAGGAATGTGAGAAAACTAGAGTATGAGGGTGGCTGGAAGGAGAGCTAAATGGGAGGAGTGTTCCCTGATAATTTTGTTAAGCATTTTGATAGTAGCCAAGAAATGGAAGCAATGGTGTCTATCAGCTGATGAGTAGGAAATTAAACGAGAGACGGACTCTAAGGATGACGGTTTGCCCATCAAACGGGAAAGGCATGGAAACGAGTCTTGTGCAATGAATGAGCACTTAGGCCTTCCAGCTGGAGGAGCTCAGCCTCACCCACAAACAGAAAACATTGGGAGGAAGACCAAGAAGCGTCAGTGTAAAGTTCTCTTTGAGTACATTCCACAGAATGAAGAGGAGCTGGAGCTGAAGGTGGGAGATATCATTGATATTATGGAGGAGGTGGAGGAAGGCTGGTGGAGTGGAACTCTGAACCACAAGCTGGGATTGTTTCCCTCAAACTTTGTGAAGGAGTTGGAGGGCACAGATGACGGTGATGCTCTGGAAGCCCAGGACGAACCAGACTCTGTTCTGACTGTGCTGACCTCACCTTTACCTTCCCCGGGGGATGGGAGTGAGACTGCACCGGGGACAGTGACTCAGCCAAAGAAAATTCGAGGGATTGGGTTTGGAGATTTTTTCAAAGATGGCTCCAGCAGTGAAACAGAAGAGAAAAAAACAGAAAAGCCCTTAGTTATACAGTCTGTAGGACCCAAAACCCAGAATGTGGAAACAACAAAACAGACACTGAAGTTAAAATTAAAGCTAAGGAATATTGTAGGACACTATTTGCCTATGGTAGCTCTAATGAAGATGAACTTACTTTTAAAGAAGGGGAGATGATTCGTTTGCTAAGTAAGGAGACTGGAGAAGCTGGCTGGTGGAAGGGTGAGCTGAACGGGGAGGAAGGAGTGTTGCCAGACAACTTTGCCATTCAGATCAGTGACCTGGATAAGGACTTTCCTAAATCAAAGAAACCACCACCTCCTACCAAAGGCCCAGACCCCCAGCTCCAAAGCCTGACCTGATAGCTTCAGAAAAGAAGTTTTTTTAATATAAAACCCAAAGAGAACGATGAAAAATCACTGCTAGAACAGAAGCCTTCTAAACCAGCTGTTCCACAAGTCCCACCCAAGAAGCCTACTCCACCCACCAAAGCCAACAGTTTGTTGAGATCTTCTGGAACAGCTTTCCCAAAGCAACCTGAAAAACCAGTTCCTCCACCACCTCCTATAGCCAAAATTAGTGGAGAAATTTCCACCATCTCATCAAAGTTTGAAACTGAGCCAGTGTCAAAACCAAAGCTAGATTCTGAAGTTACCACTGAGACCAAAATCAGTAGACTTTGATTCATTTATAACAAGAAGCCCTAAAGAAACAGATGTTGTAAATTTGATGACAGATTCCTCAGAGAACTTGCTCCATCTCACTGCAAATAGACCAAAGATACCTGGACGAAGGCCGCTTCAATGGTGGATATTCTCCAACTCACAACCCAGGGAAAACCTTGAAGTTACCAAAAGAAGATGATAGTGCCAATCTAAAGCCATCTGAATTAAAAAAAGGATATTTGCTTCTCTTCAAAGCCCTCTGTGCTCCTTTCTGCACCTCCAAGTGCTTCTCAAGCCAGTTCAGCTGCTTTCCTTACTCCATTAGAAATCAAAGCTAAAATGGAAGCAGGTGATGAGAAAAACATTTCTGTGGACGAACTTCGAGCTCAGATTATTGAGTTGGTGTGCATTGTTGAAGCCCTGAAGAAGGATCATGGGAAAGAACTGGAAAGACTGAGAAAAGACTTAGAAGAAGAGAAGGCGCTGAGAAGCAATCTAGAGGCAGAAATAGAGAACCTAAAAAAAAGCTGTCTTACCTTCTTGAGGTGCTGTGGTTCCACTGTGTTACTGTTCCAAGGATTCAGAAGCAACACTATGAATTCAACTGAGTTGGACTTTAATACATGAAATGCTGGTGTTGTGATAAAGAAATTGTCACAATTTCAAAAGAAATTCGAGTATATGAACTATATCTACAGAAAAGTTAGAGGAAGGGTAAAATTTTATATGTATATTTTGTTTTGCCATATGAAATGAAGAGGCCTTATTTCTTACTGTGCTGGGATTGCAAACATTTTTGTTTGTTTGTTTGCTTGAAAATACTACTGAGTCCATATAAAAAGGAGGAAAATTCATAATAAAAAAGAAAAAGTATAATGTATATACAAGATAGTTAAGATAGATATACAGCTACCTTCTCTTAGTTCAATGAGAAGAGAGGTTTGTACTACTATTGTTTACACAAGATATTATGTCCTCTGAATAACGACTATGAAGACAACAATATGCAATGTATTAATTATTGTAACTGTCCTACTAACCTGTTTTGAAACTGTTTCAAATCTATTTTATCTTTTATTCTCTAATTTTTTTGTATTCTTTAGGGAAGGATCTACAGGGTGTTCAGGGTCTTACTACTAGATTAGACTTGTAGTGATCCACCTGTTTATAGCCTCCCAAGAGCTGGGATTATAGGCTCAAGCCACCATGCCCAGTCTCAATTGCTGTCTCAGTGAACCCTGAGGGTGGGGCTGGCAGAGCAGGCCCAGGGATTGAATCCCCGGCCCCTTGGCCTGCTTGCAGGCACTTTAATCCACTGAGCTACTTGGCTGGCCCTTCTTATTTTCTCATTAAAATGAATAAAAAATTTAAAAAGAAATTCAAATTTTAAAAAAAGAAAGTAAAATGAAATAGGTACAAACACAACTGTTGTAGGGGACTTCATTTTCCCACTTTCACAAATAAATAGATTAACTAGAGAGAAAATCAACAAAGAAATATCAGAATGAAGCCAAGCCTCTGAATAAATGGACTTGACATATTTCTACAGTGTTCCACTCCGAAACATCAGAATAAACATTCTTCTTCAATTCATATGGGACATCTCCAAAATAGATGACATACTAATCCATGGAAGAATTGAAATCATGCCATATATACTATCTGACCATAGAGTAATGAAACTGGAAATCAGTGGCAAAAGAGATCACAAAAACTACATAAACTCATGGAAATTAAACAAAACACTTTTGAACAACTCAAGGGTCACAAAGGAAATTAAAGACAAATTTAAACAGCATTTACAACTAAAGGATAATGCAATGTAGCATACAGAAACTTATGGAATGTAATGAGAGCAGGCCTACTAGAAAAATTTATACTGATGAACTCTCATACCAGGAAAGCAGAACAAGCTCAGATGAACACCTAATGTTGAACCTCAAACTTGTAGAAAAAAAATAAATCAAACTCAAAGCTCATATAAGAGAAGAAATTAATACAATTGAGACTAAAAAAATACAAAGAATCAACGTATCAAAAAGTTGGTTCTTGGAAATAGTAAATGAAACTGACAAATCATTATCCAACCTCATCAAAAAGAATAAAGAAAAAACACAAATTCAAGCAATTAGGAATGAAAAGAGGCATATTACAATGGATCATAAAGAAATCAAGATTATCAATATGTATTTTGAGAATCTGTACTCTAAAATGATGGGAAAAATTGAACAGACTTATAGACAAAATTAAATTGACATAATGAAATCAAGAAGATACAAAAATTCTAAATGACCGAATATCAGCCAATGAAATTGGAAATGTAACTAAAAATTTACCAACAGAGGAAAACCTAAGTTCTGCTGGATTCACTGCTGAATTCTACAAGAAATTTAGAGAGTAACTAATGCCACTAATGTTGAAACTCTTTAATGAAATTCAAAGGAAGCAATACTTTCAAAATTATTTCTGGAAGTGAGCATTATCCATAAACAAAAGCCAGAGAAAAACCCAACTAGCAAAAACAAACAAAACTACCAAGCTTCCTAATGGACATAGATGCAAAAATCCTCAATAATATACTTGCAAACAAAATTCAGCAAATCATTCAGTAGATTAAACATATTTACATTAACCCCAGTAAAATTATTATTGTTGTTATTGTTGTATTTTAGCGTAGAGTCTACAGGGTCTACAGGGTCTCACTACACAGAACCGGCTTGTACTGATTCTCTTGTTTTCAGCTTCCCAAATACTGGGATTACAGGTGCACTCCACCACAACCAGTCTCAATCACCATCTCAGCACACCCTAGGGATGAGCCGGCATGATATGCTGGGGATCAAACCCCACCCCCCTCCTCCCCACCACCGGTCTTTGAACCTGCCCAAGCAGCCACTTTAGTCTGCTGACCTATCTGGCCAACCCCCAGTAAGTTATTTTTATTTTATTTTTTTCCATAATTTTATTGAAGAACAAATAGCAATGAGACAGTTTCAAATCAAATTAGTAGAACAGATTCAATAATTAATATATTGCATATTGTTTTCTTAATGTTTATTTGTTGTACAAGGTGCAAACATGATATTCTATTTACAAACACTATTAGAGCAGATCCCTCTATTCATTGAATTAAGAGAATGTAGCTGTATACCTATCTTTCGTTAAGTTATTTTTAACCAAATTTTCATGTCATAAAAGCAGACAATTCTGGATAATGAGGATGTTTATAAAATAATTCACTTTTAAGATCTTAGAAAAATGTATTAGTTATTGACATTTAAAACTGTAAAGCTCAGATGACCTAGAAAGATCTGAGGACTGTAGGGAAGGATATTTATCCCATATTGCTGCTTAGTGGCTTCATTTTTCTAGAGTTATAGAAGTTATTACCCATGTAAATATAGACTCTTTCAAGAAATTAGAAATAAGTGCTATTTTTTTATTTTTAAAGAATAAAAAACAGTGATAGAAAAAGACATTAGAAGTGATACAAGATTTCACTAAACAAATGGGAATTTAACAATGGTTGCTGTATTACATGATGCTATCTTCGAATTAGCCATTCAGATTACCAAATGTAAACATGCAAGATTCAATTAAAGAAAAAAAAAAAAACAAAGAAATTCTAAAGAGGATAAGAATCAGAGTTAAAAAAATTGTTTGTGGACTTCATTTATTAGAATGTGTGTGAGAAGTTACCTTCATGGCTTTGCCCTGGTCCAGTGTCATTTATTGGAATAGGAAAGGGAGTGTACAATGTTGAATGGTTCTGTTCTTTCTTGTGCACATCTTGGATTGGAGGTCTTTTGTAGTGTCATCAGTTCACGATGCAGGAAGCTAATAATAAATCTACGACTGGTTGTAATAAGTACCACTTTTCCCCTAGTTAGCTGTCCCTAACTGACCACTTGCAGCTCCCTATAAGCTAATGTATAACTTTTAGAATCACAACTAGATATTGAAATACATGGATGGGCCTTGTTCTTACTTTAATCCCTTTCCGTTCCTACCTACAATCAATCTTCATCCTGACCTGAGTACATCTTAATTCCTGAGCTACACTAGCCTCTTTTTTTGAATCCTTTTAAAAAAAATATTTTATTTACATATTTATTACTCTTACACTTTTATTTTTATATAAAATAAAAATATATTATGCTCATAACTTTCATACAATTGATGACATAGTACTAAAGGTTGTCATGCATGTCACATATATATACTCATCAAAAAGTCTCATTGAATTAAAAAAAAACAAAATGAAGGATCAGGAACAATGGTCTGAAACCTATTCACAGGATTTTAGGATTTAACAAATAACAAAAAGCATGAAAGTTCAGACCACAGCAGTGCTAACAACAAAAAAATGATAAATACAAGATTACATATTAAAACAGTATAAGCTATATAACCAAAATCCAAACCTAAACATTAATACAAAAAAAAAGAAAAAAATTCAAAATTAAGAAGCAGATTGGAGGCCAAATGAAGATCTATCAATTAAATACCTATTTTAAAGAAATATCTAGAACATAACATAAAAAGTGATAGTTGCCAATAAGATTTCTTAGTTTTCTTATATACTTCTTCAGAATTAGAAGATAATTTATCATTTAACAATAGGAATGTGATTTAAATGACTTTTTCTTTAAAATAGTTTCATAATTTGAGAACAATGTACATGTTTATTTTATAGACATATTCCCAAACTAAGATATATAGTATAGAATATCTTTTCTTATTTTAGTACATGATTTCTCTAATTTCCCCATATTCAAATTGATAAGGACTTTGGCAGCAGTTACGTTGAATTCTACTCTTGCAGAAAATTTATTTCTGATCATGGTATGTCCCCTGCCAGGTGAGTATGAGAAAATTTATTCCTAAATCAATAAATCATAAAGCCAGGACAAAGCATTATTTATGATTCATGAAAACCACTATGGGGCCAGGGAGATGATTTAGTGGAATAAGCGCTTCCCTGGCAAGTGGCAAGGGCCTGAGTTCAATTCCAGGTTCCGCAAAAAAAAAAAAAAAAATCTGAAAACCATTGTGTTCCTGAGGCATAAATCATAGAACTATTGAAATTAGCAGATGAAAAAAAAAATTACCAGCAGAACAAAATTATGAAAATAAACCAATCAATTGATAGATAAAGGCTTACACAGCATATTGTTAGATTTTGCTTCCTAATCCACTGTGCCAGTCTATTTCCTTTAATTGGTGAATTGAGTCCATTTACATTGATGATTATAATTAAGATGTACTGACTCCTGTTGACATGTTGTTTAAACGCTGTTGTATACCTTTTTTTTTCCTGTGTTTAATTGTTTGCCCTATTTGGTGGGTTCTTTCCATTCTCATTCATGGAGTGGTGGTCATTTTGATCTCTCTCTAGAATATCTTTTAATAGTCTGTGTAGGCTTGGCTTTGTTGTCATGAAATTCTTTAGCTGTCTTTGTCATGGAAGTATTTCACTTCTCCATTAAACTTGAAAGAGAGTTTTGCAGGGTACATCAGTCTGGGCTGGAATTTGTTTTCTTGTAAGACTTGTACTTTGCTCCATGCTCTTCTTGCCTTGATGGTTTGTGAGGATAAATCTGCCATTATTCTGATGGATTTTCCTTTAAATGTGATCTGTTTCTTTTCTCTAGTGGATTTTAGCATAGTGTTCCTGTGCTGAATTTCTGAGACCTTGATTATTATATGTCTGGGTGTGTTTTTAATTGGGTTGGATATTTAGAGTTCTATATTCTGTGGTTACCTGAATGTCAGATTATTTCCCCATATTTAGGAAGTTTTCTTCTCTTACTTCTGCTCATATTCTTTCTATGTCATTTGTATTGACTCCTTCTTTCTAATTGAGGCCTATTATTAGTCTCACATTATTCATCTTTGCATCACCTTGCAGGTTCTGAATTATTTTTTCCTGCATCCTAGTTTTTTTTTTCAGAACCAGGCCTTTGTGCTTGCCAGGGAAGCACTTATTCCACTGAGCCATCTCCCCAGCCCTACATTCCTAGTCGTTTTTAAGAGATCTTTTCTTACCTTCTCACTAACTTCAATGGTGTCTTCAAGGTCTGAAAGTCTATTTTCACTTTCATTCAAATGGTTTTGCCAGCGTGACTGAGGTTTTAATTTCCTGAATATCTCTTTGAATCTGCTTTATGCATTCTATTTCTTTCCTATATTGCTCATTCAAGGATTCCATCATTCTTCTATTCTCCTTGGTTTTGTTTTTTAGTCAGTGTCTTCTTTAGAAGCACTTAATACTTCTTTCAATATAGTTATTTCTTTTTTTACTTCAGAAATCATTTCTGATCCGATTTCCTCTATACCTTTCTGAGTTGTTTCTTTACTTCAGATGCTGTTATTTCAGAGATTTCAGGTGTGTGATTTCCAATTTCTTCTATGCTGTTGTCTCCTGCATTTGTTCTGGGTAGGCTCAGGGCCTGAGAATGCATTTTGCTCCTTCTCTGTGCCATTTTGTATAGCACTGTTTTTGACCTTTGGTGTAGAGCTTTGGTGCAGTTATTACCTTAGCACCAGGTCAGGAGCTACCAAGTTCAAACTCATCCAGGTGAGTGTGGCTTGGGTCTGGCTGCTGTGCTCCACTTGTTCCTGCTGCAGCCCTTGGAGGTGAACCTGCTGTGCCACTCTGGCAAGATGTTCTGCTCCTGGATTAGCTGGGTAGGTCTTGCCGCTAGCCGCTCTGCAGGGGATTCTGCTGCAGGGTTCCACACTGGGCCTGCCTGGTGGAGGAAGTTCCACACACAGGACTAGCATGGGTGCTGGCTGGAGTGAGGATCCAGTGGGTGACAGGCCTACTCACATGCTGGGCCTAGGTGCAGGCTGGAATAAGGGTCTGGTGGGCTCCGTGCTGCCACTCACACCAGGCCAGTAAAAAAAAAATTAAGCATTAACTGCTCCTTTCAAAAGACTAGCAGAAGTTGACTGTACAGTTATCCAAACTATTCTTCATATATATATATATATATATATATATATATATATATATATATATATGTGTGTGTGTGTGTGTTCTCTCTTCCTTTATTTGTCCTTTTCCTCCTCCCAGTTTTTCCTTTCCATTACACAGTTTCTTTCCCTTTCACAGTTTCACAGTATCTGTTGTATCTTTTAGATTTTCATTACTCCTTCAGGTTCTCACTCTGGCTAGATAATATGATGTTTTTTTTTTTTTTCCTGCATTTTAAGAAAGGGTCTACAGGCTGTTCAGGGTCTCACTACTAGATCAGACTCAGTGATTCTCCTGTTTACAGCCTCCTAATTAATGGGATTACAGGCACATGCCACCATGTCCAATCTCAATCATCATCTCAGTGTGCCTTGGGGGTGGGGCTTGCATGGCAGGCCTGGAGATCAAACCCCCAGCCCCTGTGCCTGCTTGAAGGCACTTTAATTCACTGAGCTATTTGGCTGGTCTGATAATATGATGTTTGCACATGTGGATCTGATTTACTTCACTTACTAGTAAAGTTCCTAGCTGCATCCATTTATCTATAAAAGCCTCAAATTTATCTTTTTTATAGCTGAATAATACTCCATTGTGTAAAGACACCATATCTTTTTTATCCATTCCTCCACTGATGGAGGAATGGATTTGTGTTGATTCCAAGATTTAGGTATGACAAATAGTGCTGCTAGAAACATGGGTATATATATATATATATATATATATATATATATATATATATATATATATACTGCTATGTGTGATGATTTCAGTTCCTTTGGAAAAATACCTAGGAGGGGAATAGCTGGCTTGAATGGGACCCCCGATCTAAGTTTTTTTGAGGAATCTCCATACTAATTTCCATAATGGTTGTACCAGCTTGAACTCCCATAATAGTGAAGGGTTCCCTTTTCTCCACAGCCTCTCCAGCATTTGTTATTGGTTGACATCTTGATGATAGCCATTTGTTTCTGGTGTAAGATGGTATCTGAGCATTGTTTTAATTTGCATCTCTTGAATGATGAATAATGTTGGACATTTTGTTATGCATTATTTACCATTTGTATATCTTCATTTGTGAAGTGTATAGTCATCTCAGATACTCATTTGTAGATTGGGTCTTCGAATTTTGGAGGCCTAATTTTTTAAAAAAAATTCTATATATGGTCTTCATAGGAGTCTTTTGTCTGAAGGACAGTCTGCTATAATTGTCTCCCACTTTGTGGGTTTTTTTTCTTTACACTATTAGTGATTTCTTCTGAAATGCATAAACCTTTCAAAACATGAGATCCCAACTGTGGAGTCTTTGAAGTATTTCCCATGCAATTTCAGGTTTGTTCATGAATTCTTGGTCTATCCCTATGTCTTTAATGTTTCTACCTACTTTCTCTCCCAGAAGATTTAGTGTTTCAGTTTTACTATTTAAATATTAGATACATTTTGACTAGTTTTGTGCATTGGAATAGGAATGGGTCTATTTTAAGCCTTCAGTATATGGAAATACAGTATTTCCAGCACCATTTATTAAAGGGATTATCTTTTCTCCAATGAACGTGTTACTCTGAAAAAAGAGATCAAAGAAAATTTCAGAAAATGGAAAGATATTCCATGCTCTTGGACAGAAAGAACCACATTGTGCAAATGGCCACACTCTCAAAATTGTTATACAGATTCAATGCCAATCCAATTAGAAATACTATTTTAAATGGTCAAATTAGATAAAAATCAATAGGCAGTCATAGATTAGGCCCTGAGGATTTCAGTGTAGAAAATGAGACACAAGAAGATGGTGGCTGGTGGTAAATCTGGAGAGAGGCAGGCCTCATGAGGGAGATGCAATAGGTAGGCATAAGGACCTCCCTAGAGACAAAATAGCAGCTTGAGATTATAGTTTAATTAGCACCACCTGGTCCAGTGATTCCAGTTAGCTATCAGATGCATAGGTGTGTGACCAGAACATCTGGCCTGTGCTCCCAGCACTTTCCAGGACTGCCTTTGTTCTTTTTTGCCATTGGAAGTTATAGATAAGCTAAAGTTAATGATGCTCACCACATATCCTTGCTCATACCTCATGTCCCTATTGGATTAGTAATAGCTAAGCAATTATACTTGTAATTCTCTGTGTTGCTTTTAATTTGACACATATTTATTCAAGTTGTGATTTTTCTGCATGAAGTGTCTTTGAAAAAGGTTCCTGGGCAGCTGCCCAGGCAGACCCCTTCTGGGAATCTAGGAGCTATTCTTATTTCTAATAAAACACTTCTAACCACCTCCCTTGGTTGGTGACTTCATTCCTCCATGCAGTGAGAGCGTGAGCTTGCCATCCATGGTAACAGTACAGCATGGGTGGACAATGTTTACTCAGACATGAGTTAATGTATAAGTTAAAACTTTCTATTGCTTCACATAGGTTTAGTAAGATAACCCTCGAATGGACTTTTACTGATAACATGTAATAACCAGACTTTTTAATTACATCTATACTACAACAAAATACTAAGATTTTCTGTTACCTAATTAAACTTCTGCTCTGTAGAATAACCAGGTACAAGCTGCCAGTCTCTCTAAACCACTCTTGTTCAAGAAAGAAATTCTGAAAACATTTAGGAACATGCCAACCCTAAAATCAATGTAGTCCTCATGTAGAGATCATCAAAGGGAAGGGAAGAAGGGAAACTTGAGCCTTTATTTGCTATTCATTAAAAAACATGATTTTAATTTTTTTATGAACATTTTCAGTCAAATTTTATTTTTAAAAAAGCAACAGATCATCATTACAATTCAAGAATCAACTCAAAGTATGCACTTGACAATGAAGTACATCTGAGTATGGAGTGAAAAAGTTTTCCAAAAAAACCATCAAATCCATTATCTCCAAATACCCAAATAATAAAATGATTCTGTAAGCCTTTTGTTAAGTAGAATCACAAAGAACCAAAAATGTATTGCTAGGAAAACAAATGTGTAATACAGTAGTACAAATCCCGGGCATTTAAGAATAATCTGTTGAATCAAGTTAAGAAGTTGATGGGG
>PVKA01029321.1:0-29324 GCA_004027165.1 Ctenomys sociabilis | reverse complement strand
ACAGACAAAGGAACTACAGAATAATGTACAGGACTACAAGATAAATCCTGAGAAGACTTCAATGACAACATAGGAAATATAAAGTACATGTGTTGGTATATAAGTTTTGATCTACCTAGGTCTTAACCATCCAGAAGAAAAGTATAACAGTATAAAAATGAAGTATACATCGTGAGCCCATAATATTAAGCTGAGCTGTAAATGGATATGGTCGAAAATTTCTTTGAATAACTCCCTATGGTTGCAGAATGCTGGACTGTGTTGGATCGTGGTGTCGAGTTCAAGCACATAAGGTAGTTGAATGTCAATGGAGTGCCCACTTTTGACAGGTGTAGACAAAGGAAGGGTTGTAGAAAGAAAAAATCATCATGTGTGTGTATAGACAATACAGTTGGGATAGATAACGCTGTGCTTCTACATAATTCTATGAGAGGCAAGATCTGCACTAGTGGTGGTTGGACAGGATATTATTTCGGCTTTTAGTGCTATGGTCATCCACTAGGTAAATAATTATTCAATCTTTGATATAATTCAGCTGTATAAAAACATGTAAATATAATATCATGTATGCACCTTGTACAATACCAAAACGTTATGAAAACAAACAAACAAAAAAAAAGTATGCAAAGATCTCTTAAAAACAACTAAGATGCAGGAAAAAGTAATTTAACACCTGCAAGACAATGCAGAGATGAATAATGTGAGACTAATAGGCATCAATGAGAAGGAAGGAGTCAATACAAATAATATAAAAAGAATATGGGCAGAAGTAATAGCAGAAAACTGCCCAAATATGGGGCACCTATCTGACATTCAGAGAACCAAAGCATATAGAACTTGAAATAACTTCAACCCAATTAAAACCACTCCCAGACATATAATAATCAAGATCCTAGAAATTTAGCACAGGAACACTATACTAAAAGCTGCTAAAGAAAAAAAACAGATCATATTTAATGGAAAACCCATCAGAATAATGGCAGAATTCTCTTCAGAAAATGTCAGGCCAAGAAAAGCATAGAGCAAAGTACTTCAAGTCTTGTAAGAAAACAAATTCCAACCCAGACTGATGTACCTTGAAAAACTCTCTTTCAAGTATAATGGAGAAGTAAAATAGTTTCATGACAAAGACCAGCTAGAGAATTTCATGATGACAAAGCCAAGCCTACACAGACTACTAAATGTGGTTCTAGAAAGGGAGCAAAATGATTACAACCCCATAAATGAGAATGGAAAGAACCCACCAAATAGGGCAAACAATTAAACACAGGAGAATAAAAGATATGCAATAGTTATCTTTCAGTTATTCTTTTGTGTACAGCCACAAAATATTTCCATCAGCACACTCTACAAATGGACTTCTCTTGGACCCTATGGGTCAGGATTCCATATGGAACTACAGGGTGGATTTCAAGGAAGTAACTGTAGTTCAGTCTCACAAGTGACACCTGGCCACCAGTAAGAGTCTTGGTCATTATCCATGTCCACAACACACTAGAGCTTTGTGCAATATCCTATTCTACCTGTCAGAAGTGATGGTCATTTATTTGTCATTCCAGTATTTATCTTATGTTTAACCTTAGTACTTCTTTACTATCATGAAAACATTTTCTTAGTTCAATTGTTTTGAAACATTTAATTTTTAATTAATTTACATTTAATTTTCTGACTATTGCTTAATCTTAATTTTTATTTTAAGATTTATACTATATCTTTGAATTACAATTTATCTAAAAGACATCATATGATATCTTCTCCTAGTATTAGAAACTTTAAAAATATATTTCCATTTTCTGTTGACTTTATATTACTTCTTCACTGTCCTTTATACACACATACACACACATACATGTGAAAAAATATGTGTATAACCCAACATAAGATTGGTACTGTTTCAGAGACATCTTCAATGACCTTTTAAATAAGGGTTCATCTAATATATTTTATTCTATATTTTATATAGTCCCACATAACTATCACTTTGAGAGCTCTGTATTGTTCATCCAGGAGCATACTGCAACTTCTCTTACGTTTTGAATTATGCTCTTTGTTATTTCCTATATGCTACATTTGGAGGTATTAAAATATTTCAAGTTTGTAGAACTAAAAGATATTTTACTTTTAGTTTTCAAAGGTATGTTTGAAAGTAAGTATAAAATTCAAAGAAGATAGGTCTTTATTTTTCTTTCAGTGCTTTAATTAGTCTACTTTCTTACATACTTGGTCTTATTTTTTCCCAAATAATTAGTATTTTTAGGTGTATGCTTTAGTCATTTTTTTCTTGATAATGTTTTGGACAATTTCATTTTTTTGTATCTTGGTATGGTTTTATTTAAATTTCTTGTGCAAAAGGTTCATTTTTCTTGGAAATATGGTTTTATAAGTTGAACTATATTCAGAAATTTTTAAATCTTTAAATATTTATTGCCTACTCCTTTCTACTTTGAAAATTCTAATTATATGAATGTATAAAAAAGAAAAGAACAGTTAATGCTTACAAATTCTGTTTTTACTCATTTTTTTCCTCTCTCAAGTTTCTTATAACTTCTTAGTTATTGTTTTTTTAATAAAACTTATACATTTATATCTGGTAATCTGAAAAACTAATTTGCACATAACACCATATAATATAGCAACCATTGTTGGGTTTTTATTACTTTGTTTAGTGAAATGTTGTATCATGTATAATGCTATTTTTTTCTATCACTATTTTGTATTCTTTAAAAATAATAAAAGTACAGACTTAAAAAAAATAAAACTTAACTATAGTACTTCATGGGTCAATTTCAAGCATTTTTTTCATTTTAAACAGAAAAAAGTAAGAAGTAATAATAAAACAGTTTCAAAACAGCTACTAGGAAAGTAACAATAATCAACACACTGCATATAGTTACATTCACATTAATTGTTCAGAATACAAATATGGACATACAACATTGTCCAAAATTACTATCATAAAACTTCCCACAAATATGTATAATTATCTTAACTGTCTTGTGTATATATATATTTTTCTTTTATCCTTGTTTCCTTTCTTCTTTCCTCTTATCACAGTTTTCATTTTCTTTTAATTAGTTTGTTTCCTAGTCAAAATATCTAATGTACCCTTTGAATCTTACTTACTCTTGCAGATTCTAATACTACTGAAACAATACAATTTTATCCATGTAAGTGTGCTTTATTTCACTTGTAAGTATGGTCTCATGTTGCACCCACTTATCTATAAACACCTCAAGTTTATTTTTATTTATGGTTGAGTAGCATTCCTTTACATAGGATAGAAGACATGGGTACACTAGGGGCATGTGGGTTGTTTACAAGAATTATCTAGTAGAAACTGTGCTGGCATAAACATAGGTAAATATATATCACTGTGGTATGATATTTTAAATTCTTTTTATAAGATCTCTAGAAGTAGAATAGGTAGGCCAAATAAGATCTCTAATCGTAGAGTTTTAAAAAATCTCCACACTAATTTCCACAGTGGTTTAATGAGTCTTAACTCCAAACAAGAGTGTTTTTATCCACAGACTGTCCAGCTTTTGCTACGGGTTGATTGCTTGATGATATTCATTCTTTGTGAAGAGGGATAAAATCTTTGTGTTATTTTAACTTGCATCTCTGAAGTGACCAATAATGTTGAATACTTTTTCATGTATTTATGTGTTGTTTTTATTTCTTCTTGTGAGAAAATACTCATTCAAGGATTTGAGCCTTTGAATTATAGGAGCCCAATTTTTTCAATACTCTATATGTTCTAGATATAAATCCTTTGTTTGAGGGACAACTGTCTATAATTTTTCCCACTCTGTAGATTGCCTTTTCACTTTGTTGGTCATTTCTTTTCTTGCACAAAAGTATTTTAATAAGGTGAGATCCTATTTGCTGATTTCTTGTTCTATTTTTTTATGTGGTCTGGGTTTTCTTCACGAATTCTCTGCCTACAGCTAATGTTGTTGAGATTTTTACATATTTTCTCTTCCAGTAGAGTATTTCTGTTTCAATATTTTTGATCCATCTTGACTTTAGTTTAGTGCATGGGAATGATATACATGGACCTACTTTTACTTTTCTGTATGTAGAAAACCAGTTTCCAGTCCCATTTAATAAAGAAACTATCTTTCTTCCAGTGAACGTGTTTTACTCCTTTGACAAAGTTAAAGTAGTTCCACATGTTTGTAGTTGTGCTACATCTTCTAATCTGCTCTGCTGATTCTCATGCATTTTTCTTTCTTTCTTTCTTTGTCAATGCCATGCTGATTTTTATCACAGTGCCTTTTTAGGTTTTTGTTTTGTTTTGTTTTGTTTTGTTTTGTCTTTTTGAGGCAGGGTCTCACTATGCAGTTCAGGCTGGCCTTAAGCTCACTTTGTAGCTCAGGCTGGTCTTGAACACAACAATCCTCCTGCCTCAGCCTCCCGAGTGCTGGGATTACAGGCATGCGCCACCACGCCCGGCTTCACAGTGCCTTTTTAGTATAATTTCAACTCAGGGATTCTGATGCCTTTGTTGCTCAGAATTGCTTTTGCTATCTAGGTCTCTTCTGGTTCTAAATAAATTTTGGGAATGTTTTCACTAGTTCTACAAGGTATGTTAGTAAAGCCAGTGGAGTTTAGATTGAAATTGAAGTAAATCTGTGTGACAATGTTGGAAGTCAGACCATTTTCACTATGTTGGCTATTCCTATCCATGAACAAGGGACATCTTTACATTTCCTTTGATGTCATTTTTAGGGTACTTTAATTTTCACTGTACAAATCTTTTACATCCTTTGTTAGATTTATTCTTGGTATTTCATTTTTAGATGCTATTGTGAAGGGGATTGTTTTACTAATTACTCTCTGATTCTGTTCCTTCTGTATAGGAAAGCTATTGGTCTTTTTAAGTTTACTCTCTATCCAGCTACACTACTGAATTTGGTTATTAAATTTATCTCTTAAAAAAATAAAATAAATGTATAAGTCTTTTGGTGGAGCTTTTGGAACCTCCTATGCAGAGTGTCATGTCATCTGTCATAATGATAATTTTACTTCTTCCCTTCCTGTCCTATTCCTTTTATCTCTCTGTCTTGTGTAATTGTCATGGGCAATTTTTTTCCAGAGCTATATTGAACAGTAGAGGTGACAGTGAACATTCTTATCTTGTTCCTGATTTTACAGTTGAAAGCTTTTCAGTTTTTAATGGCCTTTGTGCTGTCTCTAGCTTTTTCACTGTCTCCATCAAACTTGTGGTGTTGTTCTTTGCTTTATCCTATAAATTTTGGATTGATTTTTCACAGTTCTTTGCTGCTTTTAAGATAGTTTTCTTTTTCGGATTGCTAGGTACATCTCCATCTTCCAGGTCTGATATGCTAGTCTCTCCTTCATCCGGTAAGTTTCACATAATTACAATGGAGTTTTTAATATCCTGGATTTCTGTTAGCAACTGTTTTATTGATTCCATTTCTTGTTTATTTTGGACAATCATGATTTCCACCATTTTCCTAACCTCTGTTTTTTTTAATGTTTCCTTTAAATTCTCCCATTTGATTTTCTTTTGCTTTTGTATGTTAGATATTTTATATGCCCTCTTGTATTTTTTTTCACTTCTGTTGCAATCATTTCATAAAGTTCCAATGGTTTAATTCTTATTTTCTCTCTCTATATATATATATGTGCTCTGGCTTTGTGCTGGGTGGGCTCAGCATTTGTGGTTGCATTTTGTTTCTTCTTCTTGTTGTTATTTTCTATATTTTTAAATTTTACATTGTTTTCTGTCTAGATGCCTCGTGTTTGATATCTTTCATTTATGTGTGAAGGTCTTCTTAGATGATGTCTGTTCCTCAAGGATTTCTTCTAAATATAGGTGGCTCTTGGTCTTTCTGTTTATATCACAAACGTACCTTCCTAATATATTAAGAATGTAAAGCTGCTATGGGATTGGCTCAAGGCCCACTCCTTTGGTACTGGATTATGCTGATGAGAATGACCCATTGAAATCTCAAAGTTGTCATGCAAGGGAGAAAATAGTATAACGGGTTTGGCATCTGTTTGAAGTACTACAGTTAGCAATAACAACAGACTGAAACACAGTCTGCCTATTGATAAACTGTGGTAACCATTAGCCTGACAACTTTAACTATAGGAGCAAATTCTACATTTATGTAATTTGATCCAATTTATACTAAGATCTTGTGCATGTTTTTCCACTTAGTAGACTGATTCTGTCATGATATGGGGAGATTTAACATGGGTGAAATGGAGAACTAGAGAAGATCAAATATAGTAGGAACAATTTTGGTGGGCATACGATGATCTTCCAAGTTTTGAATAACTGTATGATACAAGAGGCAGGGATTGAAGAAGAAAATCTGGAAACACTGAAGTGCACCAGAAGAACAGAAATTGTTTACCAATGTGAAAGTCTTGATGAGAGAGAGAAAGAGGATGAATGGAATAATACAAAATGGAAAGATACAAGAGACACAATCTAGACTGTGAACATGAAGGAAAAGAAGTTAGGAAAAAAGAGGGAAAATAAAACAAGAGAGAAGAAGAAATCAGGAATCAAAAATAATCATACACACAGAAAAAACAACAAGCATACAGAAATAAAGCAAAACAGGGCAAACAGAGCAGACAGCAAAAAAGAAAAGAAAAAGGAAAAAACAAAACAAAAAACAGCAGCAGCAATAACAAAAATAAAATAAAAATAGAAAGTAAAACAAAACACACTAATGCAGTAGATTGCGAAATCTAAATGTACCAGACAGAGAAAAATAAAAGTAGTGAGCTTCCTGTAGCGTCTGCAGTTGTGTGGCAGGTCCAGTTCTGAACCCAGAATGTGTACCCCAGCCAAGATTGCAGGTGGGTTTGTGCTGGGTTTGGTACTGAATTTACCTCTAGATTTGGGGAATAGAATTAGATTTCTGTAGCTGGAGTTCTCCCCAACTATTTAGGAAAAAAAAGGAGAAAAAAAATCATCATTTAAGTTTATTTTGAAGTGTAATAACAAAAAGAAGTAAGAAACAGAGTAACATGCAACAGTACATGTGGTACAGAATTTCTGGACAAGTCTAAAAATAACAATGGTTGTTGTAGTGCATATTTTTGTCATTTACTGTTGCTCAGATTAGCACATGTGGCTATATGGGATTGGTCAGGTGATTCGACATTAATACTTGCTTTCAATAAACTTTAACTTTAAAAAAACTATGGAAAAGATAATAAGGTAGTATTACCCACATACTTCTAGTCCACATGCCTTTGTTCCCAAGCACAAGGATGGTTCACCTGTTGGCTCATATTGTTGTTGTTGTTTTAGATTTCACTGCACTACTAGCCCCATGTGTCCATGGTGTGTGCTCTGGCTGGGGTCCTATAGTGTCACTGGCTTTCCCACTGGTCTTCAGTCCCTGTGTCCTATTGATTGAAGGACAAGGAACCTATTTCTGACCTTCTTTCTGCCAGTCTCCAAACCTCTGGTCAATTTTGTGTGCTCAATACTTAAAAATCACAAGCTGGTATTATGCTTCCTAGTATTCAAATGACTCTCATGACTTTATAAATTATAAGTAATACCTCCTGGTCAATATGGGGAAGAAATTAAATAAGCATTGGAAAAAAGGGAGTATTTTCAGTGAGATACATATACTTTTTAAAAGCTTTCCATTTATTTTTATTTTTTTAATTTTTTTTTAATTTTTTTGATGGAACTAGGTCTTGAACTCAGGCCCTTGCACTTGCCAGAAAAATGTCATTATTTTATCTCAGCAACATAAAGTAGTCCCTGTAAGTTAAAATAAAAATAATAATAACTCTATTGTATTGCTCTGACTTTAGATGGTTTCAGCAATAAGGATGATTATATTTAGGCAAGCTTGCCATAATCATTTGTTTTCTCTAATTTGTGGAAGCTACCACAAGGAAAATGACCACTTTCTCCTGAGGCCCACAAAAGTGTACCATAGAATATTTGGTATTGTTTTTGCATGCCTTTCTCACTGTAGCTTAGTCTTTTGACTGACTTCTGATTGCAAAGTACTACCACGACCCCAAGACATCTTCACCATGACTTTTGGTCACTAACGTCATTCCCATTAATTCCTGAAAGTACTGAAGGACACAAATTCTCCTGTGAGACACCATGACTTTTGCACCCCCCTTCATCTCATCTATGAGACTCAGCAGTGAAATTCAGTCATATTGCATCCATAGGCAGCAACTTCACCTGGGCCACTATCCCAGCCATCTGACTTTAAGGGTTTACTTTCCATTCATCTATGCTACTGAATTTGTTATTAAATGTATGTCTTTTAGTGAAGCTTTTGTAGTCTTCTCTGCAGCTTGAATTTAACTTCTTCCTATGATTGCAAATTCTATAGTCCTTTGAATTAAACAAATAATTTGTCCTTCTCTATTATTTACTTGATTTTGCCTTATATCCTTTTGGGGAATAAAATGGCAGAAGAGCTAAACACCAGAAATCACAAAACTGTGATTCTCTAACAAATCTTTCTGTTTTCAGTTGTCTAAACACACAGTCATGGATTAATTTAAAATTACGTAGGAAGAGAAACAGGAATGCCTGTCAAGAGATCCTAGTGAATAAAAATAATATAGTTTTTTTGTTTTTTTAATCTAGTAAGGCAAACTAAGATGTATGTTAAAAAGAGCAATGAATAAGAAGTGTTTATTAAAAGCTGTTGAATAGATAAATCAATATTTTCTAATTTCAAAGTTTTTTTTAATTTTTTTTTCAGTGTTTTGAGTTTTATTGTCACTCCACTCAAGCCTTGACAGCTGACTTGCGCAGAGGGTACAGCCGCTCCTTCCGCTGCTGCTTTTTGGTTTTCAGCTTTTTTTAAATTTTTTTTAATGCTTATTGAGCCAGCGGTGCATGGCTCGCGTCTTCTTGGGCCTCAGGTCCAGGGGCTTGTGCTTCTTGCCCTTGTAATATTTCCTGAGGTTTTCTTTCTGGGTCTGGTTGATGACAGTGAGACCACAGACGATGGATGGATTTGCAGACAACTCGGATATTGGAGAGCTTGGGCGCTGCCTGTCGCTTTAGCGACATGCAGCTGGGACAGCTTCACCTTCAGGTCACCGAGCTGTTTCAACAACTCTTCTTCTTGCCAGGAAGATTCCGAGCCTTAATCTTGGCCATAGGTGCAAAAGAGCCGTCACCGCCGCCTGCTCCAAGAGAAAGAGCAGTATATTTTACAATTAACTAATATTCAAAACAACACTTTACATATAACCATATATCTTCTGATTTGTTTTCTCCCATTCCTTTTCTGTACCACAACTAAGGACAATAAACATAGGTGATTTTCTGGAGGCAGCATAATTGGTGGGGCCAAAGGGGAAGTGATCCAGAGGAAAGGAAGAAATCAAATTTAAATCCAAATTTTGGCATCATGATTAGATCGTCAAATGCAACCCTGAACCATGAAGAGGAGATTGGATATGTTCATGAAGGTCAGATGTTAGAGACAGAATTAAACTCACTGATATCATGCTACCAAACAAAATATGATACTATGTATGATGAATACTGTGTGATAATTATCATAAACAATTAACCTAGCCATTCACTTTCAAGTTCCCATACATTTTAAAGAAACTGTCTTTAAAACATCTTTGGATTAACAGTAAAATGCTAACAGTAGACATAAGTCTTTTCTATTGATGTGTTTCACTGTTACAGGGTTGTACTATGCCCGTCGGGCTTATAGTGATACACCTGTTTTCAGCCTCCCCATCACAAGGATTACAGGTGTGTACTACCATGGCAGGTCTTGGTGGCCAGCTCAATGTGCCAGAGCGACAGAGCCAGCATGGCATGTGGTGCTTGGGATTGAAACCCAGGACCTTCCTTTACCTAAGCAGATGCTTAATACACTGACCTATCTTGCCAGGCAGAACAGAAGTCTTATATGCAAATTCTGTCAGTGTTATTTGAAATTATTAAATTACTGTTAAAGCGAATAAACCAGTATTGACATATTATTGTAACATATTAGTAATATTCAGATCACCTTAGTTTTTTAAAATTTATTTATTTGTATTTTAACTTGAAGAGTGAAAAATAGAAGCAAAAACAAAGAGAATAAATGACATAAACAGGGTAACATACAAAAATACATATGTTACATATTTTCACAATATAGATGGCTAATTTTATATATATATATATATATATATATATATAACTATCCAACACAGATCAGCAGTCCATAATAGAAGTGGGTTATCCACAGAATTTGTTGACTTGAGCCATTCACAGCTCATTATGTAAATATAACTTTAATTTATATACCTCTATTTTATACTTTTCTGCTGAATGGTTAAGACTGAGTTAAAGCAAGACCTTTATAACAAAAAATGTAACTTTTGTGTCAGATAATGACAGTCAGGTACCCTCAGTGTTTATCCTGTAACCTTGTACCACTCTTTGTAGAACCCTCGTGTCAGCCTTGTGGATGAGTCACGGCCATTGTTTGACCAATTTTCTCTCTGTGGAAGCCTGAGAGAAAGTTTTCTCTCCCTGTGACTCTCCTTAGACACACTATATATCATTGATCACATTCCTCTGTGGCCCTATAATCTCCTTGATCAGAAAATTTGGGGCACTACTGAGTTACATGATATTACAGTACAGATTCTCCTATGTCCTGAGTATTCACTGACCTTCAAAGGCTAGGGCCAAAATGTTGGCTGACCTTGCAGCCTTTCTTTTTCTCTAATTTATCTATCACCTAAGTTTTTAACCTGTATTTTTCTTCTTTCAACATCTAAACCAATATTTTAAGTTGCATTTGGTGATTAGATCTCCATTTCTCTTGATTGCTACAGTCTTAAGACATAGACTACTTTGAGAAGTGCTGGTTCAACAATATTTTGTGGCATATCCTTTCTCTGTGATTTTTCTCTTGATTAGAAATGAGTGAGCTGAGGAGATAGCTCTGTAGCTTAAGCACTGCCTGACAAGCTCAAGGACTTGGGTTCAAATCTGGATACCACATGCCATGCTACTGACCACTGAAACTGGGCTTCGTGGCACATGCCTGTAATCCCAGTACTGGGGAGGCAGAGACAGTAGGATCATTATGAACTTGAGCTGCATAATGAAGCCTGGTAACAAATAAATGGATAAAAGCATTTTAAAAAAAAGAAAGAAAGAAATAAGTTGTAGTACCAGTTGACAGACTACAGAGGTGAAGTACCTTTCTCATTGAATCAAATTGCATATAGTGATATGAAAATGACTTACTACATCTGATATTAGCTTTGATCACCTGAGGAGAGAGTTTATCAAATTTTCCAATGTAAATTGACTCTCTCTTCTCCTTTTTTCCATATGTGCTCTTGGAAACCATAATGCACAGCCCACACTTGGGGTCAACAGTGAGCTTCTACATCTTTGAAGACAGAAATCCCACATAAATCACCATCTTCTGCACTGAAAAGCTGTCTATTCCTACAAGTCAGTTATAATATTAATCACTTTTATATAAGTATTGGCTTATAAATGTACATTTATAATTTAAATTACAATAATTATTGCTTTATGGGTGTTGCCAAACATTCCCACATTGTTATAGGTCTGACAACTGGGAATTATTTTAGCGGATTTTTATATATCTTTCCCTATTGTCTAATGGTTGTTCTACTTTATTTTGAGCATGTGTTATGTACTACACAATCTTGCAGGCCTTTCTTCTACACTTCCTAGTTTAGAGATTTCTCCAGGAAGCTCCCATTTTTTCATTGAATAATGATATGAGAAACTACAGTCCATGTTCTATTGTTTCCCATTGTTCTTACAATGACTTTTGTAGCCACTTTCAGTTGATAGAACATTGTACATAACTGTAAATAATGTGTATATTTATGAATATGAATATATAGCCATCTGTCTGATGTTTCTGTTCTTAATTCATTAATCAGAGCCGAGTGTAGCCTGCTTACTTCCCTGTTTCTCTGCCAAAGAAAACTCTGACATTTAGAAGACTGGTCCTAAATGTACATTTACATATATTTCAATTGCAAAATGTATGCTTCGTAATATGATAACTGTACTTGCTTTTTCATATAAAGCATTTATTACAGTAAGGCATATGTATATTTTCTTGTTTTCATACTCTATTGTAATTTCCAAAGCTATCAAAGCAGCACCTTTGCTCCCAGATTGTTTCATACATTTATATATTCTTAGTATATTTCTACATGGTACTAACTCTACTTTATGATTCCCATGAGTTCCCAAATGGTTTCATAAAGTTGCATATAATAAAATGTAATGTTTGTACAGTGAGCATCAATATGTATAAAGAAGTTAATAGTGTCACATATACACAAATTATGACATCATAAAATATTCTCAACAGCCTAAAACTTCCTGCTGGCTGCATCTTGCTACACATGTCATTTCCTTATGAACTTCTGGCAATCACAAATATGCTATACTGTGTGGTGCATTGACAACTGGTGGTCAACTTGAAACACTAACTGGAATTGAACCAGCATGGTGCTGGGTGTGGGGCATCCACCTGAAGATTGCTGTTGACAGCGTGAGGTAGAACTGGAGAAGGAGAAGGGAAGTTGTTAGGGAGCTGTTGGTTCTTCTGGAGGTGATGGTTTTCCTGGAGAACAGCTTTGCAGGCTGGCTTTTCTGATGAACTGGCTGTTCCCATCACCAGAGGAGGTGGCTATGGTTCACTTTAGAAGAGCTCTTGTCTTTACTTTTAACATCACTTTTAGGCTCCAGAGGGATGGTACACTGTTCAGTGTCCTGGAAAAACTTGTCATTCTGGCTTTCCTGATAAAGGCTCAGCTCTTATCATTAAAGTGTGTTAGAATGTTATTGTCTCTGAGGATGGCTGGGGTACCTTTTGGAAGAGCTCTAGTTCTTACTTTGAGGGTCACTGCCTGACTCCAATGCAGATTCCTCAGCCTTGTGCCACAATTTCTTTAATCCCATGGTACAGTCTTTCTACCTTCTGCCATTGACCTTTGGGCCTTCCCAATGCAGATCGTTAAAACAGGTTTGCATGAGGCATTGTTGTGGGTACTTGGCCTCTAGTTGGACATATAGGGGGCATTGCTGTGGACTTTTAGTCTTCGGATAGACTCATGCAGAATACGGCTGTGGATCCAAGCCCTCAGATGTATTTTTTTTTTTTTTTTTTTTTGCTCTTACTTATCAGGACAGATTTCCTGCACTCTTTGTATGTGACTCTATGAGACTACTGTAATATAATCCTATAAATTGTTTGTCCTGTATCATTCCCCTTCTAAGCTCAAACTATATCACACTGTACATACTTTTGTCTTATGTTAAGGATGACAGTTAGTGTAATATCTTATTTTCTACCATCTTCAAACTGATTTTCTTAGAAAGCACCTAAGATTCATCAATATATTTTCATGATTCAAATCTTATTTTTATTAGGTCAATTTGGGACTTGCCAGAAAGGAACTCCACATTAGAGCAGCTGAATCAGTTTGGGACTAGCCAGAGAGGAGCTCCACAACACAGTGACAGGATTCCAGAGAGGAACTGCAGCAGTGTGCCCAGCAGGAAGAAACCAAGCACAGCAGCCACCATGCAAGACAGGTCCAACTGGATGGATTTGAACTTGGGTATCTGACACTGTAAGTTGATGCACATTGCTAAACCCTGACTTCCGTGACTATTTCTCTCTCAAAGGAGAGAGGTGGCAAAAGGTCACTGGAGTAAACTAGTCTGCCTGGAAGACTCCAGGTACATCAAGGGGATGGAACTCAGGGGAACTTATTTAAATACATAGTCCCAGTGTAATATTTGCTTAGCTTACAATCATGTTTGCTTACAGTATAAAATATAACCCATTAGATATAAAAGTTTGTCAATTGGTAAATCTCACCACCCATTATTAGTGCTGCTAATTACTGTGCTGCAAATAGAAAACTGTAACAGCCTTAACCATGTGATTGCTCTTGAGTAGTAATATCAGTAGGTACTTAGATAATAACAAAACTGCAGCTTTACATCAAAAGTCAGAGAACAGTGCTATGCAAAATGACAAACAGAAGGAGGAGAATGTATTCTCAGACTCTGAACTCAACTAGAACAAATAAGGAGACATTAACATAAAAGAAATTGAAGGTCACAAACCTGAAATATATGAAGTAATAGTCTGAAGTAAAGAAGCAACTACAGAAAGGTACACAGGAAATCAGATCAGAAATAATCTCTGATGTAAAAAAAGAAATGATAACTATAATGAAAGAATTACTAAGTGTTTCTAAAGAAGAAACTCTGAAAAATACAGGAGAATAAAAAAATGATGGAAACCTTGAATGAGCAATATAGAAAATAAATAGAATGTGTGAAACAGATACAAAGAGATATACAGGAGATCAAAAAATCAATTAAAAGCTGGCAAAACCATCGAAATGGAAGTGACAATAGACTTTCAGACTTGAAGATAACATTGAAGCTAGTGAAAAAGTAAGGAAATATATGCTAAAAATAATGAGGATACAGGAAAAAATAATTCAACATCTTCAAGATGATGCAAAGATAAACAACATAAGACTAACTGGCATCAATGAGAAAGAAGGGGACAACACAAATGATATAAAAAGAATACGGGCAGAAGTAATAGCAGAAAACTTCCCAAATATGGGGACATAATCTGACATTAAGTTAGAAGAGGCATATAGAACTCCAAATAACATCAACCCAATTGAAACCACACAGAGACATACAATAATCAAGATCCCAGAAATTCAGCACAAGAGGATTATACTAAAAGCTGCTAGAGAAAAGAAAGAGATCACATTTAAAGGAAAACCCATCAGAATAAAACAGATTTCTCAAGCCCTCAATACAAGAAGAACATGAAGCAAAGACTTCAAGTCTCACAAGAAAACAAATTCTAACCCTGACTGATATATCTTTCAAAACTCTTTCAAGTTCAATAGAGAAGTGAAATATTTCCATGACACAGAGCAACTAAAGAAATTCATGTTGACCAACACAACCCTACATAGAATACTAAAAGATATTCTGTAGAGGGATCACAATGAACAAAGTTCTATGAAATAGAATAGAAAGAACCCACCAAATGGGGCAAACAGTTAAACTCAGGAGAAAAGTAGGTAACCATCAGCAGGTAAATAACAGGTAAAAAATAAGTCAATACATCTCAGTTATAACTATCAATGTAAATGGACTCAATTCACCAATTAAAAGAAATAGATTGGCAGAGTGGATTAGGAAGCAAAATCTGAAAGTATGCTGTATGCAAGAAACACACTTAATGCATAAAGAAATTCACAGGCTGAAAGTTAAGGGATGGAAAACAATACTACATGCACCAGATCCTCAAATAAAAGTAGGGTTAGCAATCCTATTCATAGGCACTCTGAACTTCGAACAAAAAATTATCAAATGAAATAAAGAAGACCACTAAGTACTGTTTAGAGGAAAAATACAAGAGCATCAGGTAACAGTCATAAATATGAGCGCACCAAACACAGGAATACCAACTATATAAGACAATTCCTAAAGGACATGAAAAATCTAATATCCAATACCACAATCTTAACAGGAGGCTTTAACACCAACTATCCCAAAGAGATAGGTCAAACAAACAAAAATTAGCAAAAACTTTCCAAACTGAACCAGACCTCAGAATAAGTTATCTTAGTGGATATATAGTGTGTTCCATTCAACCATATCTGAGTACATAGTCTTTTCAGTTGAACATTGGACTTTTTAAAATAGACCACATAATTGTCAATAAATCATGCTTAAGTATATGAAAGAAAAGAGAAATCATCCCATGCATATTATCTGACACAGTGCAACGAAACTGGAAATATATGACAAAAGAAACCAGAAAAAAGAAACCCACATAAATACATGGAAATTAAACAACATCCTCCACAGCAACCAATGGGTTACAGATGAAACTAAACAGAAAATTAAACAATACCTAAAATTCACTGACATTTCAAACACAATCTATCAGACTTTATGGGAAGCAATCAAAGCAGTGCTTAGAGGAAAATACAAACCTGTGAACTCACACATAAGGAAAACAGAAGAGGAACAAATAGATACACTTATTCTGTACCTCAAACATCTAGAAGAAAAAGAAGGGCAAACTGAACCCAACACTGAAAGACCTCCACTTACTGAGAAGTTTTTGCACATCAAAAGAAATTATCAATAGAGGGAAAAGACAACCCACAAATTTTGAAAAAAAAATTAAATAATAAACACTCAGACAAAGGTCTTCTATATAGAATTTATAAAGAACTGTAAAACACTTAAATTTTGGGTCCCAAAATTTAAGGACCCAAACCAAAAGTGGGCATCTGTGATGAATACACACTTCTTAGAGGAAGAAATACAAAAGGCAAATAAATACATGAAAAAAACTCTCCACCCCAACCTGTACTATAACATCATGGAACTCAGCTGTGCCCCAAATTTTCTGATCAAGCAGATGACGGAGCCACAGAGGAATGCAATTGATGTTTTATAGTGTGCCTAAGGAGAGTCACATGGAGAGAAAACTTTCTCTCAGGCTTTCACAGAGAGCAAACTAGTCAAGCAATGGCCATGACTCATCCACGTGACTGACACTGACAAAGGATCTACACAGTGAGGTACAGGGTTACAGGATAAATGCTGAGAGAACTTAACTGATCTCATCAAATACAGAAGTTTCATTTTTTGTCATATAGGTCTTGCTTGATCTTGGTCTTAACCATCCAGTAGAAAAGTATAAAAATGAGGTATACAAAATAAGGCCATAATAAGCTATGCTTTAAATGGCTCTAGTCAACAACTTCTTTGGGTAACCCACTATGACTGTGGACTGCTGGACTGTGTTGGATTGTTTCACTAAATTTAAGCACCTATAATAATTGAATGAAAATGGAATACCCATCTTTGACAGGACTAAACAAAAAAAGAGGATACAAAGGACGAACCATTCTGTGTTTGTATAAACACTACAGTTAGGATAAATATGCAGTACTTCTGCACAATTCTATGAGAAGAAAGATTTGCACTAACAGTGTTTGGGCAAGATATTCTGTCAGCTCCTTGTACTATGGATAACCACTAGGAAGATAACAATGCAAAAAATATTAATTATTGTAACTGTACTATAATTCAACTTTCAATACAAAGATAAGTATATATTCTCTTAATTCATCGATTAGAGGCATCTGCACTAATGTTTGTAAATAGAATATCATGTATGTACCTTGTACAACAGAAACCACTACAAAAACTATATGCAATGTATTAATTATTGAATCTGTCCTGCTAATTTGATTTGTAACTGTCTCATTGCTATTTGTTCTTCAATAAAATAAAATAAAATAAACTCTCCACCCCACTGGCCACTCAACAAATGCAAATTAAAACAAGAACAAGATACCATCTCACCCCAGAAGGAATAGCTATCATAAAGATATTAACCAAAAACAAATGTTGCAGAGGCTGCAAGGAAAAATGAATCTTCCTTCAGTGCTGGTGGGAATGTAGAGTGGTGCAAACATTATGGAAATCAGTGTGGAGACTCCTCAAAAAACTAGAACTGGAAATCTCATTCAAACTAGCTCTCCACCTTCTGGGAATTTTCCCAAAAGAACTGAAAAATAATATCATAGTAATACATGTGCACCTATTTTTATAGCTGCCCAATTTGTCATAGCCAAATCTTGGAAATAACCAAAATGCCTATCACCTGAGGAATAGATGAAAAAGATGTGATGTTTTTATCCAATGGAGTATTACTCAGCTATTAAAAAAAAAAAAACTCGAAGACTTTGTAGATAAGTGGATAAAACTTGAGGTTATACTCATAAGTGAAATAAACCAAATATTTTTAAAAATTGGAATACACAACACAGTTTTACACAGAAATTTACAAATATAAATTCATATGTGGCATTATAGCAGGACAGTCCTATGACATTTTTGTTTCTTGTTTCTTGTTTTCATTTATAAACCTTTTTTTAAATCATTTACTTGAGAGACAGTGTAGAAGTAATTGATATGACATAACAAGCAGTACTTATTTAGAAGACCAGAATGACAGGCATTCCAAGCATGACTCTAGTATTACACATTACTATGCAGTGCAGTTGGATTATTTTGCTGAATTTATGTACCTACAATATTTGCATGGCAATGGAATACCCATCTCCAACAAAGGTAAACAAAAAAAGAGGATACAAATGAAGGACCATTTTGTATCTGTGTATACAAAATAGGACAGATGTACATCTACTTTCTCCTAATTCAGTGAAAAGAAAGATTTGTACTAATTGTGCTTGGACAGGATATCATCTCTGCATCTATACTATGAATAACCACTATGAAGACAACAATATGCATTGTATTAATTATTGAAAATGTGCTATTAATCGAGTTTGAAATTGTCTCATTGCTATTTGTTTCTCAATAAAACTAATAAAATAGGTATCTATGAAAGAAAAAATGTGAAATAAACCAGACCCACATGTGCAAATATCATATTGTCTCCCTAGTGTAAGAACTCAAAAGAAGTAATATAAATTGTAACTTATAACACAGTTAAAAGAAAGAATGAATTTAAGGATTGGGCCATGAAGAGAGAAAGGAGATAAGTTATGAAATATAGTAGGGGCAAATCTATAGATTTTTATAAACAAGATGGCCAAGATAATGGTCCTCAGAATTTCTATCAGGTTTTAGAAAATAGCAGTTAATGAGTAGAACTTTCACCCTGACCAGCTATATGCTGATATCTGTGAACTAAGAAACTACATTATGAAGAATAATGTGTAATAGTAAATCCAAACTTTAAAATATCTGCCATTTTGGTCTTCTAAATGCATAATGCTTCTAATGTCATATCATTTATTGCTATGCTCTCTAAAGTAAATGTTCTTTTAAAAAAGTATTAAAATGGATTTAGATTTTACAATATTCATGGTTGTTGGAAAATAGCAATTCCATTTTGTTTCTAAGGTGTTTTGTATTCAGACATATAGTGGTGTTAAACTTAATGGTCTCTGTTACAAGGCAATAATATCACTAAGGTTCTCTTCTGGATGTTTAACAACTGAAATTTGGAGACCAAGAATTATAATATTTTGTCCCTAGCTCATCAAGCTCAGAGAGGACTCAGGATATAAGAGAACCTCTGCTGTGACATCCTGTAACTAAGTGGTGTCCCAATTTTCTGACCAAGGAGATTATGGGGTCACACAGGAACACGACTGATATTGTATAGTGTCCCTAAGGAGAGTCAACATTCTCTCAGGCTTTCACAGAGACCAAATTGGTCAAGCAATGGCCATGACTCACGCAGGGGGCTAACACTGACAAAAGGTCTACAAGATGCTGTACATAGTTTCAGAGTAAATCCTGAGGGGATTTGACTGACTGTGTCAGATAGCCAAAGTCATATTTTTAATTACATAAGTCTTGGTCTTAACCATCCAACAGAAAAGTGTAACCATGAGGCATCAAAAGTAAAGCTATATTAATATGCTGACCTGTGAAATGCTCATGTAATCTACTTCTGACTTTGCCAGTTGTGCAGATAATTCACTACTATTACAGAATACCAAACTATATTGGGTTATTTTGCTGAATTCAAGAACCTACAATCTTTGGTGTGGCATCAAGTATGAAAAAGTCCTTAAAAGACTTCTCCAAATGAAGTGGAACAGCCATATATATATATGGCTATATATGATAGGATAGATATACAGCTGTTTTTATTAATTAATTGAGAAGAAAGGTTTGTACTATATTGTTTTAGATAAGAGATCATGTTTGCATCTTGTCCTCTGAGTAACTACTACAAAGACAGCAATATGCACTGCATCAATTATAATAACTGTCCTACTAACCTGTTTTGAAACTGTTTTATTTTTTTCTCATTAAAATGAATAAAAATAAAAATAAATGAAAGGAAATATTAAAAACCCTTATTTTTATAATGAAATATAATATTTCATTGATTTACCAGTTTATTAATTTGCCTGTTGAAAGGCATTATGCTATTTCTAAGTAAGAGTGAATTTATAAAGCTGTAAACAAAATAGGTTTGATTTTAAAAGTGAGCATACTTTTTAAATCAATTAAGTAAATTCTTAAAAATTGTAGAACAGTATGGTAAAGCTGCATTTCAGTTTGTATAAAATGGCCATATTTTCTTCCAAATTGATATACTATTTAGATTCCTACCATCAATAGATGAATATCTCTTGATATGCATTATCATCAATTAAAATCAGATTGTCTTTTAATTTTAGCGAACTTAACCTTTATAGTGGTAATGCAGTGATGTCATAATTTTCTGTCCCTTAGTGACAACTAATATATTTATATTTTTGGATTATGTGCATATTTTAAAGAGTTCTTTTAATACCTTATATTTTTCTATATGTTTTGTATAATTTTAACCTTGAATCAAATTGGAAATAATTTTTCTGTCAAATTTAACTACAGCAAAAGTAAGCTCTAAAAATTCCAACTATTTAGCCAACAATATTGTGAGGTTTTATCAGAAAGATAAAAGAAAGAAAAAAAATTCTTAAAATCAGAATTAGCTTGAATATATAACTGTTTTGTATAAAATGGGGAAGTTGGTGAAAGAAAGGCAGACATCAATTTGAGGACTCAAATAGTTTTGCTAAATATTTGTAAATGACAACGTATTAATGAAAGAAATGGTGTTTCTTTCTCATCTATATGTGTTCTTTTTTCTGTATAATAAAAGATGTGTTATATAACTGCAATTGATATTCTTTTAACTACTTCGTATTCCCTCTAGTCCTGCCTAATCTCCTAGTTTCTGTTTAAAAAAAGTAGTCGTTTTCTGCACGTATATCATTAGAAATGAAGGAGCTTTCAATTCTTTTTTTTTAATTTTTAAACTTTGTTTATTCAGAATGTTAAGTTTGTAGACATTCATGTATTATGTTACTGCCAAAGAAACCAACATTTTATCAAAATAAGTACTGCTTTTTTATTTCTACATTGTAAATAATATAATGCAAATACAATAGGAACATACGAATTTCTTAATTTGTGCTTAAGACAGCTTTTGTAAGAGTCTTTAGATATCATATGCTATTTGGGTATATGTGCATTGTTCAAACCAATTACCCCACTACCAATTGCTTGATTCTACTACAAAATATAGTTTTTTTTTTTTTTGAGGGTCACATTGAAAGTATTTTATTAAAGAGAACAAAGAAGAGTTCTCACTAGCCAAGAGGGGCTCCACAGGAAGACACATTAGAGGTTCTTTTTTTTTTATTGAAGTACAAATATCAATCAGACAGTTTCAAGACACCTTAACAAGACAGATTCGATAAATTAATACATTGCAAACTGTTTTCATAATGTTTTGCTATCATACAAGGTGCATACATGATATTATACTTACAGACATTATTATAGCAGATGTCTCTTATCAGTAAGTTAAGAGTGTAGCTGTTTATTTATCTTATTCTTTATACCTGAATTATATCAAAAATTCAATAATTATTTTCCTAGTGGATGAGCATAGTACTAGAAGCCGACATAATATCCTGTCCAACAATTCTAAAGAGCCCTTCTGTTGATCATGGAACTCCAGGGCTTCCTCAGGTAAATATTACAATTAAGTATTCAAATTGAAAATACAAAAAAAGTGTACTAGAAGCCAACATAATATCCTGTCCAACCACTATTAGTACAGATCTTGCCTCTCATAGAATTATGTAGAAGCACAGCGTTATCTATCCCAACTGTACTGTCTGTACACACACATCATGATTTTTTCTTTCTACACCCCTACCTTTGTCTACACCTGTCAAAGGTGGGCACTCCATTAGCCGTGACTCATCCACATGGATGACACAGACAAAGGATCTACAGAATAATGTACAGGACTGCAAGATAAACCCTGAGAAGACTTCACTGACCACATAAGAAATATAAAGTACACGTGTTGGTATATAATGTTTTGCTATCGTACAAGGTGCATACATGATTCTATGAGAGGCATGATCTGCACTAATGGTGGTTGGACAGGATATTATGTCGGCTTCTAGTACTACAGTCATCCACTAGGAAAATAATTATTGAATTTTTGATATAATTCAGGTATAAAAAATAAGATAAGTAAGCAGCTACACTCTTAATTCACTGATAAGAGATATCTGCTATAATAATATCTGTAAATATAATATCATGTATGCACCTTGTACAATACCAAAACATTATGAAAACAGTTTGCAATGTATTAATTTATCGAATCTGTATTGTTAAGGTGTCTTGAAACTGTCTGATTGACATTTGTAGTTCAATAAAATAAATAAATAAATAAATAAAAATTAATATTAAAAAAGCTGTTAGTGAAAAAATACAGAAGAGAATATTTTACATTTCATTAAGCTATGGCTTCATAACTTAGACACTAAAAAATCATTATCCTTGAAACAGAAAAATGCAATATGAAACAGATTTTATCAAAATTAAAACTTTCCTACATAAAACATGATATTGAGGATAAAATATATCCTGGTACTAGAAGAAAATATTTGTAAACTACATGTGTGAATAAAATGAAATGTCTAGAAAACAGAAAGAGATTTCAAGGGTACTGTCAGAAACATTCACATTAAAATTATGTTCTCTTTCTAATTTGTTAAAAACATAAAGAATTGACAAAAACTTTACAAGAAATATGCTGATGGAAAATGACTAATAATAAACATCTCTTATGGTGTTCTGTGCTATAGAAATGTATTTTAAAATAGTATATTGCCACCCACCTAACAGGATAACAAAAATGTAAAAGTATTCAAATGCTAACAATGATACAGAGAAGCTAAAACACCAGAATACTGCTGGGGGAAATGTAAAACCTTCCAGACAGTGCAAGTCAGAGCACAGAACTGGCTCCAAAGGAAATGGGGAAATATGTGTTTTGTGCAGCTCTCATCCATTTTACTCTTGGATCATTGCCCTAAAGAAGTAGAAACTTGTTTGTGGAAAACTTGCAGATGTATGTTTGCATCAAATTCATTTGTAATAACCAAAAACTCAGGAAAAATAAAAAGCAGTGTCCAGGAAGGGTGAGTTGTTGAACAATGGGTAAGTTCCCACAGCAAATTACTCAACAATAGAATGACCATATTATAGATAAATTAAAGACTTTGAATAGGAACCTGAGGAATTATGCTAAATGCAAAATATCAGTTTTGTAAGAGGGTATTACCTATGTTCAATCTATGTGATTGAACTTGCAAATGACAAAACTGAAAAACATGAAGAATAGTAGTGCCAAGATTGATGAGTTTGGGAGACAGGCAACAGAAAGAACTCTTGTAAATAAGGATTTTCTCATCAATGTCATTATATTGATACTGAGATTCTATAGCAGTTTTTGAATATTTAACCACTGGCGAATATTGAATAAAAACTGAGTGATTAGTTTTTTTTTTCTTAGTATATTTACTTTTTTTTTTTTTCGAGTTGTATGAGTTCTTTGTTTTTTTAATTTATTTTTTATTTTATTGAAGTACAAATATCAATCAGATAGTTTCAAGACACCTTAACAAGACAGATTCGATAAATTAATACTTTGCAAATTGTTTTCATAATGTTTTGCTATCGTACAAGGTGCATACATGATCCTATGAGAGGCAAGATCTGCACTAATGGTGGTTGGACAGGATATTATGTCGGCTTCTAGTACTACGGTCATCCACTAGGAAAATAATTATTGAATTTTTGATATAATTCAGGTATAAAAAATAAGATAAGTAAGCAGCTACACTCTTAATTTACTGATAAGAGACATCTGCTAAAATAATATCTGTAAATATAATATCATGTATCTTTAGTTTTTGTAGCAAACCCATGTGAATCTCAAGAATTGCCATATAAATTTTATTACAATGCAAGCAAATATATTCATATTAAACAATTATACTCACATACCCCCACATCAATTTAAATAAAATACAGATCTTAATGTCTTATTAAGAATAATGGATTTGGGGGCCAGGGAGATAACTCGGAGGAATAAGCACTTCCCTGGCAACTGTAAGGGCCTGAGTTCAATCCCAGGTTCCAGCGAGAAAAAAAAAAAAGAATAATGGATTCAGGGCTCGGGAGAGAGCTCAGTAGAAGCACAAGGTCCTGAGTTCAATGCCTGGTTTCGCCAAAAAAAAAGAGAGAGAGAGAGACAGAGAGAGACAGAAGAAAAAAAATAATGAATTCATATGTAATTAACTTTACTGATTATGAATACTATTCATAAATCTACTTCCCCTATGAATTAAACAATTAACTACATACTTTTTTTGACATCTTATCAACAGAAATTATACCATTTGTATCCCTTAATCCCTCCATTTCAGTGTTTCTTCCAGCTATTTCTCTGATGATTGTTAAGGTATTTCCTGCTAGGATGGAAAGTGATTATTTTCCAAATTATTTGCTGTTGATTAAAAACAACATGGGGCATGTGTCATTTGGGAAAACACCAAACCTTGTGACTTCTCAGGCAATGGGAAGGACCCAGCCAAAAAAGAAGCAGCAGTTTTTCTTTAATCTTGAGTAGTGTGTATATCTGCCCTGTAGTTAGTACCATTACTTCACACAAAATAATGTTCATTATTTATCTTCTCATAAAATTATAATATATACATTTGCCAAAATTTGCCATTCCATGCCATCTATGCAGGCTATATATCAGATCCATATCCATATGTAATGTAAAAATACTCTGGTAGTGACACAAAAATACTGTGGTTGTTCATGACCAAAATACTAAGACATTGACTCTCATCTGTAAGTCTCGAAAAGTATGGAATCCTACCTGGCCCCTGCCATAGTGAGTTTATGTACTCCAATGCTGAAATACAGGTACCCCGCTTCTTGCTTAACTCATTCAAATTTGTATACTTGGAACTTGATTTCTTTTTATTTTTTGCTTGTGAGAACTTACTTTGTTCTATTCTAAGGTGTTTTATGAGCTCTGCTTCCTTTTGTTCTGGTTATCAGTTACTGAATATTGAACAGCAGTAAAGCCTGAGAATAACCATTCTATCTGCAGGGCTAAGTATCTGGAATCTATGCTAATACAAGTCCATACCCACCATCGTAGATATACCCACTAATCCTGGACCATTCCGTATTTCATTTGGCTTACCTCAAAATTCTCTTAAGTACACATTTCTGCATAAAATAATTATTCAGAGATAACTTATATGGCATTTTTATTGTGCCTAAACATCCTAACACTTTTAATGATTGTATGCAGAACTCATTTCTGTTGATAACATCATTAATGTTCACCCTCAAGTTTCCCAAAACTTTCTTGAATGTATTTTTTCTTTTCTACCTCTTAGAATAATAAATTATATTTATTTCTCCATTTCTAGAAATACATACGGTATGCCAGTCCGTTATACAGATTTTTAGGAGAGAATTTCCAATTAAATTTTAGAAATACTGAAATACTGAAGAGTCGAGTGTCACAAAGATGAAGCTAAAACAGCCGGGAGTGGTGATGCATGCCTGTAATCCCAGCACTCGGGAGGCTGAGGCAGGGGGATTGTTGTGAGTTCGAGACCAGCCTGAGCTACAAAGTGAGCTGAAGGCCAGCCTGAACTGCATAGTGAGACCCTGTCTCAAAAAGACAAAAAAAAAAAAAAAAAAAAAAAAAAAAGATGAAGCTAAAATTGTGATCTTATATTTGATCCCATTAAAATGGATCTGAAGAAAGAAAACACATTGTATATGTATTTAATATTAAGAAATAAAATTTTACCTTGGATAATGTGTAGGAGACATTTGAATCTGCATACAGCCCTGGTCCCAAAATCATATGAAAGCTATATGATAATACACCTCCCTACAGCTTGCTAAAATGTCTTCCACTAAGAAGCACGTATTTGAAAACTGAAATTTCTATAACTGACACTAATATGTGAAGAAATAACATGTAGAATAATGTATTTTCACAACCGCTGAAATTGTCATTATTTCATTAAGCATATTTTCTATGAAATTATTAAAATTAATTCATTAGAATATATTCTCAAAAGTCAAATCAATGAAAACTCTACCATTATAAGCCACAATTTATGTGGATACATATTATTTATTTATTTTTATTCCTTTTAATGAGGAAAAAGATAATATAGCACTGAAAGAGTTTCAAAACAGGTTAGCAGGACAATTATAGATACACTGATAGATTTAGAAATACAGAGCTAGCATACAAGAGTAATTTCAATGGATTGCTCATGTAAGCCTATAAGAGGCACATGCATATGAAAACCATGTTTTAAAAGGTGACAGGATTTATTTCACCATACTGTTTCACATAATAGTGTTACCAACTAGCAACATCTGTAACTTCACCATAAGCTCTAATAAAATGTTATGATTTGCATTTGAAGGTTATTGTTTTTTTTCAATATATCATTACATTGCAGGTTGTTAATATCGTCTAAATAGTTCATTGTACTTACCCATAAAAAGTACCATGTGCCTTTACAATATCACTGTATAAAAAAATCATGTATTGTTTTCAAAGATACAACTTATAACTATTTCAGAAGGGTTGAGGAATTCAGATTTAGTATTACTATTTATGTAAAATAGAATTATCTTTTTATTTACTATTTTGGATAGTTTTAGTAGTTTTGTGGAATTTTTGTTGTTGTGTTTTTTGATTTTTTTCACTTTGGTTTTGAAACAGGATTTTCCTCTGTAGTTCAGCATGGCTTTGAGCTCACTATGTCATCCAGGCTGGCCTTAAACTCATTGCAATCCTCCTACCTCAGCCTCCTGAGTGCTAGGATTTTAGGGGTTCCCCACCATGCCTAGTGTATTTTATTTTCTCAAGATTGATGCTAACTATGCTTTCTAATAATCTTGTCAAAAGTAATGTTTTAAATGACAAATATATGAGACACAAGCATAAATAGCAGATCTCTTTGATGACCTCTGAAGATTCAATAAAAACCTCTGGCTCCTATGACAGTTTATGCAGTCATCTCATAAAACAGTAAATAGGTTGTATGACAAACAAATACATATGTCTGTATTCACTCAGTGTTGTGAGTTTCTTATGGTTCAGAGATCCTTTTCTTGTATTTATGCCATTCAGTAATAACAGGTGTTCAAATAATATTTTAACCTGTGTAAAAATCAAAAGAAGGCTAAAGATGTAATACATATCTGCTAACAGTGATGAGAAATTAAGAATTAACTATATATAGTCAGAATTAATCTCAAAAATATTGTGGCTAACATTATTATTATCTTAATTATTTAGGCATAAAAATTTATTATTATCATATACTCAATCATTTCCAACGTCATTAAACTGTATTTTATTTCCATTTCTTAAGTTTCACCTTTATCAAAATAAAATACAAATAATGTTTTTTTCCATGTCAATGAATATAAGTATGCACTTCAAGGAAATGGAGCATGTACGATGAAAACTGACTGGATGACATTTCTTTTGTTGCTGAGGGCACACCTCAGGGACAGAGGGCCTACTCAGTGCACCCAGGGCCTTCTCCCCTGTCTACCACCACAAAGCAAACTAAAGTAAAATGATTAGTTGTGGATTTTAATTTCTCCCAATCTTCTGAGATTGCGTCACTCAAAACAAATGCGTTAGTTCTTCTTCAGAAATGTATGGAGATTAATCTGAACTAGATTACTGGGTATGGTCATTTAATTTTTTTATAACCATGTTCTTCTTAATTTATGCAAATTTATTTCCTGCTTCTATTTGCTCAGAAACAGAAGTGGGCCATCCTTTCTTTCGGTCAGAAGCTCTTTTCCTGATCGTCTGCATATTGTTTGGTCATTCTCTCCACTGATCTTTACTGTACAGATTTCATTCCTTACACCACAGTGTGTGTATAAGCTCTCCTCCAGTTTCACATCAAATTCCATCCTTGAAATCCAGCTCTACTCACTCTAAAATCCTGATGCAGTTGTTCAGAATTTTCTTGGAGAATTTCTAAAATTATTCAAACATATGTAAAATATAGTATGGATATCTTAGGATCTATCCCATCGCAGAATAATCATATTCTCGCTTATTTTTACAACATTTACTATAACCGAAGGCATTAGCCAAACATGTTAAGACATTTATAAGACACATGATGCAAATATAATTTAACCATTAATTGATGAATAATATCAGCAATTCACAGTGCAAAGTGCCAGCAGCAGATGATTTCTGTGGCTCTTATCCAGATAGCCTTCTCAAAGCCTCATGTGGTCTGGTGAGGCTTTTTGCAAGCAGTTTTGCCTCATTTTGCAGATCACAAATGAGGTGTGTGATCCTGACATCAAGGATGTGGTGTTGGGATTGATTCGTGGTGTAAGTCTAGATTTAAGGCTGTCCCATCATAGGTGAACACATTAGGAACCCTAAGCCTTGGCGAGAAGCTGTGAGTGCCAAGCTGAAGGTGCAATGGAGACCTCAGAAGTTGGAGAAGCTATGAGTGGACTGTCTGAGAAAAGTTGTAAGGAGTGAGAAAAAACAGAAAAGAGAGAGACTACATGATTGCCAAACACCAGAAGTGCCATAGAAGCAGAGCCAACCTAGTTTTTTGTAGTTCACACCTTGCCATAGATTATTAGTGATGCTGGATGTAGGGATATGGAGTTTAATATTTCCTTTGATGGATTTTGTTCTTGCTTTGTTTCATTCCTTCCTATCCCATTCTTTGTAGCTTTTGGAATAGAAGAGTCTATCATATATGTTTGCATGTTGGAAACGTCTCACATTCGTACAGGGGCTCACAGCTAAGCATTCTTAAATATCAGAGGTGACTTTCTACACGGACATTTCAGAAACGCTGAAACTGTTAGAACTTTGGCAAGAATCGAGAAGGACTAACTGCCTAAATGTCTTTTGCATGCAGTTATGTACCTAAATCCTCTGACTTTTTCATAAGTAGCTAGATGTGAAATGTGTGGTGCTGATTTCAAGGGTTTGGCATAGTTCTGAGTGTAGATAGTGGAAAGAACCACGCTTGGTGTGTGTGGCCTGCTCTAAGAGTGCACAGTATGGATATAAGGGACAGAAAGAGGTCTGCTGTTGTCACACGTCACTTCCTGCTTTGCTTCTTCACTTCTTGCTTCCTTCTGCTTTGCTTTCCTCCGCCAGGTACAAACTGTATCTTCTCTGCCCTGCCACACCGTCTTGGAGCCAATTGTTTATGGACCAAAACCTCTACAAAGTGTGAGCTGAAATAATTCTTTGCTCATTTAATTCTCAGTAATGGCTATTTTGTTT
>PVKA01029320.1:0-28424 GCA_004027165.1 Ctenomys sociabilis | reverse complement strand
GGGATTCACTTAACCAAGGAAGTCAAAGATCTTTTCACGGAAAATTACAACACCCTAAGAAAAGAGATTATGGAGGATTTCAGAAAATGGAAAGATATTCCATGCTCCTGGATAGGAAGATCCAACATCGTGAAGATGGCCATACTCCCAAAATTGCTGTACAGATTTAATGCAATCCCTATCAAACTGCCACCAACATGCCTCCCAGATATAGAGAAATCAATCCTAAAATTTATTTGGAACCACAAACTACCTAGAATAGCAAAGGCAATCTTGGCCAATCAAGACAAGGCAGGAGGCATCACAATTCCTGATTTGAAATTATACTACAAAGCCACTATGATGAAATCAACATGGTATTGGCAACAAAATAGACCTGAGGATCAGTGGAATAGATTAGAATATGCAGAGGCATCTACGAAAACACTCAGCCATCTTATCTTCGACAAAGGGGCTATACAAGCTCACTGGAAGAAAGATAGCCTCTTTAACAAATGGTGCTGGAAAGCATGGCTTTCTACATGCCGAAAACTAAAACTTGACCCAGCTCTATCACCATGTACTAAGTTAAAGTCAAAATGGATTAAAGATCTAAACGTTAAAACAGAAACACTCCATTTCCTGGAAGAGAAAGTAGGAGGAACTCTTGAAGACATAGGGGTAGGTAAAGAGTTCATGAACAAACATATATTCGCACGGGAAGCTCTTGAAAGAATCAACAACTGGGATCAACTCTTCTTAAAGAGCTTCTGCATGTCAAAAGAAATTGTCAACAGAGTGAAAAGGCAACCCACAAACTTTGAAAAAATCGTAACTAACAAGCAATCAGACAGAGGTCTACTGTCTAGAATTTATAAAGAACTAAGATATAACAGGGCCCTCAAATTTAAAGACCCAATTCAGAAATGGGCATCTGAGATGAATACACATTTCTCAGGGGACGAAATTAAAGAAGCGAACACACTGAGCTCTTGTTAGAACAAAATCCAGGTGCAGCTTCTTGGGACTTCTTTGCTGTTACAGTCTGTGGTTTTCTCTTCCTGTCTCAAAATTTGCTTAAGACCCTTTGCAATGTTGGCTTCTACAACCTTTGATTTTTAAAAAATTTTGTACCTTTCTGAAAACTTTCTTTTTATTAATGTACATTTTCCTTATAGGCAGAGTACAGTCATCCTATGGAGTGGGTCCATGTATATAGTACAGTTTGATTCTTGTTTACTCACTTTTCTTTTGCACCTGTTTCCCCTCTACTGAATTTCGTTTTTCCATTTTCATTTATACTTATATTACTGATCTTATCTCATGTTTATGACACTTAATACTTGCATTCATTAAGGCGATTAGTTTCATGGACATGACATATCTATATTCTACTCATTTTCTCTTCCTGTCTCTAACTTTAAACTCCTATGTCCTCTTAGATCCCTCCCCTGTCTGGTAAGAGGTCCATTACCTGTCTCTTTCAAGCCATCCATTATCGTGCTGTTGCTGATACTTTGCTTTTCTCAAATGAGAAGTTCCACATGATATGTAAACTGTTCTGTCAAATTTGTTTTACTCAGTAGTATGGTAATTTCCAGGTGCAGTATGAATTTCTTCAAAATGTCTCAGATCTTTCCTTCAGAGACATGAATTATAGACACCACATCCTTAGCTCTTCGTGGAAGATTCTTGGTAGGCTGAGAGCTGGGTCAGAGGGAATTTCTGATTTTCAATTTTTTTGGGATTTTCCTCTCTGAGTTCGATAGTGTTTGTGCTAGTGACATTTTCACCCACCATGTGGGTGTGACTCTAGACTGCAGCCACACCAGAATCTGTTATTGTTCAATTTCTTGATGGTTGCTGTGTTTCTGGTATAGCATGGAATCTTCGTATTGTTTAACCTTGCATTTCTCTAATGGTCAGTAACATTCAATTTTTTTTCATGTATTTGTTGAGTCCTTTTATTTATTTTTCCAAGGAGGGCCCATACATTTATATACCCATTTGTTGACTGGCTCTCTCTCCTCTCTCTTTGGCTGAACCCGGGATTGAACTCAGGGCTTGCCAGGCAAATACTTATTCTACTGAGTCATCTCACTGGCCACTGGGTCTCTTTTTTTAGGTATGTATTTTTTAAATTCTAAGATATTGCAAATTTTATTTATTCCTTCACTTGAGTAATAGCTAGAAAACATATTTTCTCATTCTGTCCCTTGTCTCTTTATTTTGTTTCTATTTCCTATTCTATGCTGTGCAACAACCTTCTGATTGGATAAATCTCATTTGGGTTTTATATTAATTAATTATTGTATACTTATAGCTCTATTCAGGAAATTTCTCTTATATTTATTTATTTATTTTTATTTTTTTATTTATTTTTGGTGGGACCAGGGGTTGAACTCAGGACCCCGTGCTTGCTAGGTCAGTGCTTATTTTATTGAGCTATCTCCCTAAGTCTTACACTTATGACTTCAAATTTTTCCATATTTTGCCTTCAAATAGCTTGTTCTTTTTTGTTGCTTAATTAATTCATTTTGATTTTAGTTTATTATTTGATGAGAGAGATAGGTCAAATTTCGATCATCAGGCAGGCAAACATCCCATTTTCCAGTTCTTTTTTGTTTTATTTTTTATTTATTAAAGAGAGTAAAAATTAGAATTGAAACAGAAAATACTACAAATGATGCAGAATTTCACTTAACAAAGTAAATTGAATTTAACAGAATTTGTTGCAATGCATAGTGTTGTCTTCCAACCAGTTATTCATATTGCCAGATATTGGGAGGCAGAAAACAGGAGGACCACTATGAGTCCAGTCTGCATAGTGAGACGCTGCAGAGCATGTACTAAATACAAAAGAATTGGCAGAAAAAGGAAAAATCACAAAGAAATGTATATGAAAGTTTTAAAGAAGCACAAACAAATGAAGAAAGGAGATGAAACAAACTAAAGCTTTGACTGCTCCAGTGCCTTTTTGAATGGGATATCTTTCCTGCAGTGAATGCTTTTGGTTGCTTGGGCAAATATCACAAACTTGACTATGTCTTGGAATATTTGTGCATCCTCATCCTGTATTCTGTTCCACTGATCTCATATTCTTTTTTTCTGTAATTGTAATTCCAGGTTTAAGACATTTTTGTTTCTATTTCCTTGAGTGCCAGAAAATCTTATGCTTCCTGCTTTGCCAATGTTGCTTAGAATTGCTTGTGCTTTTCTGAGTCAGTTTGAGTTTCATATGAATTTCAATATTTTTTCAATTATTTGTGAAATATTCTATTGATATTTTGATTGAGACTTCATGAAATCTGTATTAGAGGCTTTGCAGTATGGCCATTTCCTCTCATTTTGTACACTCTTCTCTACAGAAGTGACAGGGTCAGTATACCTTGTCAGAGGTACTAGGCAGCCACACAGTAACTCAAAGGGACACTGAGCTGATGCCAGATTGAGGAAGAATGCTGGAGCCCCTGTTTCCCATCTTCCCTGCTTCCAGCACAAGGTGGAAATATGTAGAGCCCACCATGCTAGCACCATATGTACTGTGAGCCTTCCCCTGGTTGCAACAGGTCTGAGTACTGGCAGGTATATTTCTTCATCAGAGCATCAGATTCTAGTATTCCTGATGGGCGACATCTCCTGCTGTGGGCTTGGCTGTGTAACAAGAATGCTGTGTTAATCTTGGTAGGTCAAATTAAAAACCAAGATTCAGTCTATTTTCCTCATTCGGAAAAACTTATACTGATGCCTTCACTGAACATATGGAAAGTTGGCATCAGTCAACTTTAGGAGAAAGGAGCATGTTCTCTGCTTGCTCTACACTACTGAATTGTTTGAGCAGTGGACACCAGGCTTCTCAGGAATGATCACTTGTGCAGTGCATGGAAGTCACAGAGCAGCCACATCCCAGCCTGAGAGGGACAGCAGAGCACAGTGATTCCCCAGGGCCCTAGAGATCTCTTCAGTGTACAGCTCTGCCCCATCTCAGGGCCCACAGACCTGGAGGCACTGCCCCAGAACTGATCCTCCTGATTCACAGTGCTCAGTCCTGGGACTTTGCCACTGTCTTTTGTATTTTATCTTCCTCCTTCCATTTAATAAAAGTTATAAAGCATTAGCCTTAGATGAAGTTAGTCTTATACTGTTTTTACATTGCAGATCTCACCTGGATCTGAAGGCACAGATCTATGCCTGGTTCACCTATACAGAATTTCTTTCATAAAAAGAAAATTTATTTTCAAACACCTGATGATAATCCATAATAGCTAATTTTAAAATTTTTCCTTTTTTGAATAAAGGAGCTGAGGATTTTTTTTTTGTCATTTGCAGTTTATGCTGTACGATGTCAGTTTCTATCAAATTTCTTTTCTAGAGGAAACTGAGGCAAGAGTACCACACAGAAGCTCCAAGGAGCATTTCCAAGACATGTTGCACAGTGCAATATTATTCCATATCTCAAGTGCTTCCCCTTTCCTTAAGGTTGTACAATTCCCTGAGTCTCTCACAGCAAGGTCACAGGAGAGTGATGTCCACACATGTGACTTGCTCCTCTCATCCCCTGCATCCCCACTGACGCATACAGACCCCTCATCCTGTACAAACATAGGCAACAGGGTACAATGCCCCACTGTCCTGTCCCTCTTTCCTCAGGTCCCTGGCTCTTGTCCACATCCGATCCCACAGGACTGGACACTGCTCCCAATGCAGGCTTCCCAGGGTGGTGAATGACTCATAAATTGTTAGATGGTGGGAACGGAGAGCAGGTGTCTAAGGGATTCAAAGGTGATTCCTCAGCTTCCCAGGCTGTGGACCACTTCCTGAGGTGGGCTGAGGGCACCCTATGCTCTCCCAGACACTCAGCTTCAACTGTGCCACTTGGCCCTGCTTAAGAAGTAAATATTCTGTCTTAGGTCCAACTTTATCCATGGAAGGGCCTGGAAGGGATGGGTGACATCTAAGATAAGAGGAGCAGGAGCCACAGCCCCACCCTGCAGTGCAGACCTAGCATCCCCAGGGACACTTGCAGGAGCCAAGCATAGAGGGTTGTTTGAGTGAGCTGAAGCCCTAGTTGTGGTGGGAAGCCACTGTAAGTCATATACCTCACTGCAGTGGTGCCGGGGACCAGCAAGGTGTGAAAAATATCATCAGTATGCACATGTCACCTCCAGGGCTGACTGGAAACCAGCAGGAATGCAGGACTAGAAGTAGGCTCTGGGGACCTGAAGAGTTGCTCTAAAGAGACCACAAAGTGTGCCCAGAATCAGAGGTGAAGCACCAGCTGTAGGTTCTTCAGAGGTACTGAAATTCATCTCTTGGTTTTATTGTTCAACAAAGAAGACTATTGTTTTAGATGATGACAATGAAGAAATCCAACACTTAAAAACATGATAATGATGGCTAGTTAGATAGATAGGAAATTGAAAGACACACTATATACAAATGGGAAAGTGACCAACAGATACAGGGAACAGGGAGAGAGGGGAGGGGAGGAAATGCAAACGAGTTCGGGTGTGCTCCATACCTGCACCCACACACCAGGACACCACACACCAAGACGAATTTAATCACTGCATGCACTGGAAATGAGTGGAAAATAAATTATATACCTAGCGTACGTGGTGAAAGCATGTGGTTGGGCGTCTGTCCTCTCGGGGCTGGACTGAGTGAGCATAGAAGGAGTAGCCCGCTCCTTAGGGAACCTCAGGGCCTTGGCTCCTAAAAACCCACAACTCCAGCACTGTCCAGCTGGGGACCAAATCTTTTTCACGTGGCACTGGGAACCCCTAACACTAACATTCTGTCTGGGACCTTGATGTCTGTGTTATCTCAGCTGTCTCCCTGGATGCTTTTGTTTCTTGGTGCACATTGCAGTGTTGTTTTCTGAATTTAAGGCTCTTTTTTAGGCCCACAGTTTTGTCAGAGTTGTAGCGCATTCTCATTAAGGTGAGTGTGCTGCTCTTCACAGGCTGGAGCTGAACCTGGAACCCTGGAAATTGATTCCAGAAGACCCTAAGAGATACTTCTCTCTGTCTCCCTCAGCATTCCTATGAACTCAACTGCTAAGTTGGTATACAGAAGGCATGGAATGTACACTCAGAATACTGCCTGCACTCATGGCCACTGGAGGGCGCTGCATAACTTCTCATTCGCCCCTGTTAGACACTTTTACCCGGTTCCTGGATCCTCAGTGCTGACTGTGTGCCTCTGTGTCCAGTCCACACTCTTTTCCACATCCTTCTCCACGTAGTGCAGAGCGGCGGTGATCTCATGGCACATTGTGTATTATATCTTATCCTCTCTCTGTCTTTCTCTGTCTTATTTTGTATTTATTCCACTTCCTCCTCATCCTTCTCTCCCATGTAGCTGTGCTTTCCTACATGCTACCACTTCCAAGTGTTCTGCTGCACCGTAGACCCATAGTTATGGAGACAGTTGGACATGGACTGAACCTCAGAGACTGTGAACCACCCTAAATCTTTCCCCTCCGTGTAAGTTTCCTCTGACAGCGTTTCCCAAGGACCTTCATCTATTAAACACAAATCTAGAATTATGGAAATACAACCGCCATATTTTTTGTAATTATAAGAAAACTATTCTCATCAAATACATATCAATAACATAATATATGAGATAATAAGCATTGTCTCCCCATAATGGAGGGGCTATCAGACAGAGTGTACAATTAGCTTCATATTTTGTTAATGGATTTGGTTATTCTTGCAACTGTCTATATTGAGGACAATGGGCTCAGGAAAGTCAAAGTCAGGATGATTGGAAGGTAAAATTACAAACTTGTCCAAAAGCCAATTACCTCCATGATTCTCTTCTGTTTACTGCTGTTATATTCTTCAACATGACCCACACTGTTTGAAAAATATCATAAGTCACTGATTTTTCCTCTCTGGTGTTCATGGAATCTGCTTACATGTTCTAGAAATCAGTTCACAATTTATTTATGTATTTATTTATGTTTTAAAATGATTTTATTAAGAAACAAATAGCAATGAGACAGTTTCAAAACTGATTAGTGGGACAGTTTCAATAATTAATATATTGCCTATTGTCTTAGTTGTTATTCATTGTACAAGATGCAGACATGATATCCTGTCTACAAACACTATTAGAGCAAATCTTTCTATTCATTGAATTAAGAGAATGTAGCTGTATATTTATCCTATTTGTAATATACAGATACAAAATGGTCGTTCATTTGTATCCCCTTTTTTCGTTTAGTTTGTTTTTTAGAGAAGGGTACTCCATTGTCATTTAAATATTGTATGTGGTAAATTCAGCACAATATTCAAATATAGTCAACTAATCCATAATAGTACTGGATTTTCTATAAGACTGGCAATATCAGAAGTTTTTGACTTGCGCCTTTTACCATTCAACATGGTATGGCTTTACATTTTATACTTAAGTTTTATACTTTTCTGCTGAGACAGTTTCAAAACTGATTAGTGTACTATGAACAACCACTAGGAAGATAACAAGGGAGGAAGTATTAATTATTGAATCTGTGATATAATCCAGCTATAAAAATAAATAAAATAAGTATACAGCTACACTGTCTTAATTCACTGATTAGAGACATCTGCTATAATAATGTATGTAAGTATAATATCATGTATGCACCTTGTATGATACCAAAACATTACAAAAAGTTTGCAATGTATTATTTTATTGAATCTGTCCTGTTAATTTGTCTTGAAACTGTCTCATTGCTATTCTTCAATAAAAAAAATAAATAAAATACAGGTATATAGTGTTGAAAAAATAATTAAACAATAAAAAACAAAACAAAACTGATTAGTAGGACAGTTTTAATAATTAATACATTTCCTATTGTTGTCTTAGTGGTTATTTATTGTACTTTGAATAGTAGGACAGTTTCAATTATTAATACATTGCCTATTGGATGTTTAAGATAAAAGAAGACCTATATAACACGAAATGTAACTTCTGTATCTGATAAGGTTGGTCAAATTCCCTCAGAATTTATCCTGAAACCCTGTACAAAACTTTGTAAATCCTTTGTCAGTGTCAGCCATCTGGATGAGTCAGCCATTTCTTGACCAATTTGCTCCCTGGGAAAGCCTGACAGATCATAATTTAGACTCTTCAGTCTTCACATCTTCTCTCATCTCTTCATTTGGAGCTCACTGACCCCTATACTATGCCACCATTATGCCCAAAATAATGCAGATTTTACTATCTTCCCATTTAAATTCATCCTCAGATATCATCTCTGTGCACTAAATTTTCTTTTTCTTGTAATAGCTGTTTGAATCTTGAGTGTAATCTTGTTGACAAGATTGTGTAATTTCTATTCTTTCCATTTTACAATTTATGTTTGAGTATTTCATTCATTCTGAAAATTTTAAAAGTATGTGTGGGCAATACCTGACCATTGGCACATGCACATCAAATGATGAAATAGCAGTGCACTTACCACTGTATTTATCTCCATGGATGAACTTATGATGACTTACTTATGCTTTATGCTATCTGAACTTCTGTTTTCCTTCAGAATTTCAATGTATGAACATCAGAAGATGTTATAGTTTATTTTCCTTTGTCTTTTGGCACCACTTATAAATGATACTGTACCTTGTACATACCATTAAGCAAGACAATTAAGACCAGAAGTTCCAGCAGGGTGTGGTGGCGCATGCCTGTAATCCCAGCACTCGGGAGGCTGAGGCAGGAGGATTGTTGTGAGTTCGAGACCAGCCTGAGCTACAAAGTGAGCTTAAGGCCAGCCTGAACTGCATAGTAAGACCCTGTCTCAAAAAGACAAAAAAAAAAAAAAAAAAAAAAAAAAGACCAGAAGTTCCATTTTTAAATACTGTGTAAGAATTGTTCTTTTTCATGTGTTTCTTTGCAGTGCTTTAGTAGTTTTCTGATATCTATATTGAGGAACCCAGGTCACTTTTTAAAAATTCATCCACTGGAATATCTGTCATGTCTGTGTCGTGAGAACTCCACCAGCCTTTTCCTCCATCTACTTGCAATTGTATTGCTTGGTGTCATAACCTCTCACCACACTTCCATATGAAAGAAACCAAGAATAACTCCCCCATATGCTTTGTGTCTAGTCATCCCCCCAAATCCTCACACTGTCATGGGAGGGCATCAGGAGTTTATGATTTATTTGTAGTCAAAAGCTTGGATTATGAGTGTGAGTGCTTTTCTGGCTCTAGTAAGGGAAGCTTCCATACAATATAAGGGAGGGAAAGAGATTTATTCTGCATTGTTCTTCCATCTTTTGCTCGTGCTGTTTTTCACCCACATGCTCTTTGCTAGCCTGCCTTGGAGCCAAGGGAATATGGGCTGAAATGTCCATACACTGTGAGCTAAACAAAGTTTTCCTTTCTCAATTCTGGCTGACAGATATTTTATCTCAGCAAGTAGAGTAAAGAGACCCAGACACCCTCTATCTGTTATGACTCTGTTCTGTGATCCACTCTCCAATGTCTTCATCTGCCTTACATATTCATGCCTCTATGAACCAGTTTTTCTCTGTTTCTAGGAAATCAGGTATGACATTATCCATGTAGAAGTGACCCTGTAAGGTATGTATTCTTACATGGCTGCCTTTGGTTTATTTAATATTAAGATCTCCTGGTACTGGATCTGCTTTCCAGTAATATGCCAAACTCTTGAGATAATTCACCAAAAGTGGGTGGTTTTCATTTACACTTTTAGAGCTTTCAGTCCATGCTCAAATGACAGATTGTCAGTGCCTTGCTTCCTCCAAAAAGGACCCAATTCTTTGTTTGTTCCTCAAGAATTGCAGCTATTCCTGCCACAGAAAATGCTATATGAGTTCAGTGTCTTCCCACCCAGCTCAGACTGTGTTAGTCCTTCAAAGGTGTTCCATTGTGTTGTCCTGCAGAGTGATAGAGGAGTGTAATCAAGTTAAAGCCCTTTGCTGTTGTTAAAAGGCATGTTATATCTCAGTTTTCTGATGGTGACTTTGTGAATATTTTGAATTAGGTAAAATATTGAAGCTGCATAGAGGAGCAAACAGCCACCCAAACTGATGGCAGAAGACTGCTCTGGAGTCCAGAACATCATAACAAAATAACAAGGAAAACAGAGGGAAGTATTTCAAATGTACAAAGAAATTATGCAAATTATAGAAGCAGAATATTAAGAACATTTTTTAGAACCAGTTTATTAGCGAAAATTTCTGTTGTAGAGGATAGAAATAAAATATTTTAAATTTAAAATATCAACAACCATGTCAATTAAAAAATTATAAAGAATTTGTAAATTGAACATCTGAAGCCATAATACTAAAATAAAGCAAAACAAAAACTAAATAAAAAAAAAAACACCCTAGAGAAAGCAGTTTGTAACATTTAGATGGGCAATAGTGGTTTGATCCACACTTTACAATAACTAGCAGAAATACAAACATGGTCAAATGAAGTTCCCGCAAACTCAAAAGCACCAACACAACAAAGGAACCAATCACTCAGGTGAAGAGTTTGGTTGTGTAACAGAGGGAAATATTTCCATTTGACAGAAATTTATATGCATCTTGTACAAGTACTCAGAAAAATAAAAGACAAAATATGAGTACACTAACATTTGAAGTAAAAACATGCCTAAAAAATTCTTCCAGAAAAGACGTAAATGACCCAGAGGTGTATGGACATAATAAATACAACAGTTATCATCACTGAAATAAATTTCATAGAATATCTGTTATCATGAAGACAATGTTTATAAACTTCTTGGAATAATTGAGCAATAGAAATACTTAGATACTTTTCATGAGAATTTCAATTAGCCTATCCAGCATAGAAAGCATTATCTATGTTCCTCAAAACTTTAGAAATATAACTACTGCATGATTCAGCAATCCAACTTCACCCACAACAAATAGAAATTGTATCAGTTTGTCAGGGAACCCCTTGCATTTCCATGATTTATGCAGTATTCACAGTTACCAAGAAATGACAATGCTAAGACAGAGTTCACAAACTGAAACAAGGGCAGTTCTAAGGGACAAATTAATAGAGATAACATAAAAACAAAATGAGAACCTGAAAAATGGATCCAATGGTGCCTAGAAGATTCAAATGAAACCAACATAAATTTAATTGGAATTACAGAAAATCAGAAAACAGAAAACAGAGAGCACATGACATAAAAATTTTGTCCACTGAAATAAGTGAAAACATTCAAAGCAAGTGAAAAATAAGATATGTAAATGAGTGAGGCATATAGAGCTCAGATACCCATGATCAGTGAAAAACTTCTCCCTAACACATTGCAGCTGATGGTGATGGAGATGTTGGAGAGGAAATCAATGTGAATGTTGAAAAACCACTCTCTGATGCAAGTAGACCAGACAGTCCCAGGCAGGTGGGCCAATGTATATTATGCACTACAAAGAGAAAGAGCACCTGCTTGAAAAATTTTTCAGAGATTGCAGTTTCAGGTTTGGTGGTATCTTAGAAGGCAGCAGGGAAACCCTCAGCCTCTACTTTACACATCTATCAAGGGTATCAATGACCCAGGCCAAGTCACAGAACAGAGTGCAGCCTAGCCAGTGATAGATCTCACATGTCCAGCACCAGTTTAGGCAGCTTCCTTACATGGTACCCTCTCTTGGGCATTTGTGACAGTCATGCTGCCTCAGCCTCCTATATGCTCCAACTCAGAACACATGCAAATTAGGCAAGGTGCAAGAAGAATAAATTCCTGTCACCATCCAGGCTGCTGTGGAGGTCATCATCCTGCAGGGAACATGCAGGGAATGTGGTCCCTTCTGTGCCTTATGGCTGCTCCCCTAGGTAAGGGTTCTGGGGTCTCTAGAAGTTTAAGGAACGTGGGTGTGGGAAGGGCAGGACTCACCATCACTCCCCTTGTTCTCAGGTGTGTTGTCTGTCACACTTCGGGAGTCAGGACCAAACGTGGTGAAGCCTGGGGAGATCCTTTCCCTCACCTGCACAGTCACAGGAGATTCTGTAACCAGTAGCTATGCTTGGAGTTGGATCCGCCAGCCCCCAGGAAAAGCTCTGCAGTGGATGGGGTACTGGGCAGGAAGCACACAGTACAACCCAGATTTCCAGGGCCGCATCTCTATCACTGCTAACACAGCCGGGAACCAGTTCTCCTTGGAGCTGAAGTCCGTGACCACCAAAGACACAGCCACGTATTACTGTGCAAAAGGCACAGTGAGAGAACCTCAGTGTCATCTCAGACATAAACCTCCCTACTGGTTTGCTTTTGACCGCCAGGGGGCGACCATAACTACCAAGCTTGGAAATCAGCTTCAGGAACAGTTTTATTGAGGGATGTGCTTTCAGCCTGGTATGATACTCCCTACTCATGCCATCCCATTCTGCCTCCTCCACGCCTTCAAGTCTGCCAGTTAGGTATTCACAGGAATCATGCCTCACCTTCTACTACTCTTGTCTATGGAGATCTCTTTCATTTCACTTGAAAACTAATTTCTCCTCACCAATCTACCAGCTCTACTCTAGATTCATCCACACCAGTCCTCATTTTGTGTCTCCACATGAAAAGTTAATAAGCTCCTAGCCTCTCAGGGAAGATTCCAAAGGAATCTTCCCTGACATTTCTTTCATTCTCACATGGATACATACAGAAGGAGCTTTCGCAGTTCATTCCACCTCACAGACAGGGTTACAGGCAACAGCTTCTAAAGACCCCTGAAGTGTTACTGTTCTACAGGCAACATGTTTGCTGAGCTAGCTGGCTGCTCCTGAAACCTTCACACATATTACCTTTTGTTTATGTTTTCCACTTTCTAGGAGTTGCAGGTCTTACTACTCTCAAAAGCTCCTGATTTTTTCTTAAGCCACCTTCAAGCACAGGTGGGATTACACTGAGGCTACTTGAGCAGAACAGGACAATAACCTGTCCCTCAAGTACATTTCCATGATCATGTCAGAGAAAGAAAAGTTATTGGGGAGAGAATACGTGGGCACATGAAATGTTGACTCAAGTGGCCCAAGTTCTTTCTCCCTCTCACCTTTCTCCTTTCCAGGGATAGCCCCTCACCCTGCACAACAAAAACACTCCTTAAATTCAGCTCCATCCAAAATCCATGCATATCAAAGTTGTCCTGTTTGTTTTTGAGTATTTGTTATTGTTTTTTCTACAAAGAGCAATTTTACATTGCAATTAATATGGTGTACTCTCTCCCTATTGGCCTTTGAAATTATTATTGATTTCATTCTGAATTTTAAGTGTGATATGATTCATTCATTGACTGCTTTCATATTCCTATACCTATGATTATGCTTGTTTTAGTTACTATTGTCTCCTTGCTGGGACAAAATACCTATAACCAAAATTAAGGAAGTAAAGGGTTATTTAGCTCACAGTTAGTGGAAGTTTTAGGTCATACTCAGCTGGGTCCAAGACAGGTGGCACATGGCAGAGGGCAGCAAGACAGGTTGCACATGGCAGGGGAAAACAGCAAAGACCTAAGGGAAGAAAAATGGCTTCAGCAGCTATCTGCCTCTCTCTGTGTTCCTTACATTGTAATGAAAATATTCATCCCAGAGCAGGTGCAGCATTCATACCAATATCTCAGCATTGGATCATGAATTAAGCACAAACTATAGAAGCAGTCCCATGACTGCAGGAAGCTTTGGCTGGAAACCTAGACAAACGGGTAACAATGCACCATAGTGTGACATTTCAAGTATCAGAAATTTCCTTATTAAAGTTTGTTCCTCAATTGTTCATTAAATTTTAATGCTTTATTATTAACTGATTTTAAATACTAGAAAATTCAGAAATGCTTTTCAGAAGATTACACAGATTAACTCCTGTTTTTTGTCTAGAGACAAGAAGTTGGTTGAGCTGGTTGCTCCTGAGAACTACATGCAGATCCCATTTTCATACCTCTTCCAGCTTTTAGGAGTTGCCTGTCTGCTATAGCCCATGTGCAGTACTCTGCCTTCACAATGCATCACTGCAATCTCTGTTCTTAGGAACACCTCACCTTTTCCCCTAGTCCTCATCCTCTTTCTTCCTACTCTTAAGGCTCGTTGGGGTTACACTGAGGAGCTCAGCTTATGCAGAATTTTGTCTTCCTGTCGAGATCTCTGATTTAACCACATCCACAGTATCCTAGCTATCATCATCTGAGCACAGAGTGAGAGGCACTGGTGATGAGCACGTGAACACATGGGGATACAGTTGCAGCTGGCCTGGGTTCTGTCTCCTGCTCAGTCTGGCTCCACTCTGGGCACAACCAACCCCTGCATATTTAGGAGCCCAGCTATACAGTCTGTGCATATCACACTCCCAGTGTTTGTGTTTCAGTCTTTCTTATGTTTTCCTTTTTGCTATCACTGCAGGGAATTTGTTAACATAGCATGGGATATGCTACTTTCCTATAGCGCTTTGAAAGTATAACTAATATTATTGATTCCCTCTTGGATGTTCAGCATCATGTGCTCCCTACATCATGAGAATGCACATTTCAGGACTTACAGTTATAATGTGTGCTTTGTCACTCTGCACAACAGAAAATTTTTATTTCTTAGCTTCATGTCCCCCAAATAATAGGTCTTTATTTATACCTTTACAAAGTTGCAAAACACAAGGTGAGATGTCTTTCTCAAGACTGCTGTAACTTGACTGCTTTAGGCAATGAGGCCTCATCCTGTCCGCACAAACATGATCAGTTTCTGGGTTCAGTGGCTCCCAACTCAAAATACAAATATTTGAGTTTATTTAGTATAAAGGAGAAAGATTACTTTCAGGTGGCTGAACATGTATTTCGACAAAGCTATTATGAGGGACTCCAGAACATGTCTCATTAAATTTTGTATTTGTTTGAGTGAGTGACTGAATTCAAAAATTCCTTTTCATCCCACAAAACTCATTTATGAAGTGCTCAATGTAATTGTTCAGAAAATAGCAATTGATAGTTACCCTAAATTCCAGAAATTGTTCATCTACACAAAAGAATGACATGAGAGAATGGGCTGCACTATTTGCAATATTATAACAAAAACATTCTCTGCATTATGTTGATTTTTGTTTGATAGCTGAGTCCATTTTCTGTTGCTATGACAGAGTGGATGAGCTCAAGGATGAATGCATCCAAGGTAGGAGTCCATTTAGCTCATGGATCTGGATGCTCATGAGCAAGGCACCAGCATCTACTTTCTCCTAGAAAGGGAGTCACACTGTGTCATCACTAGGTTTTCTGGAGTAGCTGAATCTAGAGTTTATGAATGATTTGTGATTCAGTGTGGAGAGTAATGGTGCACACATTTGAATTACAAGCAGTTTTTATTCATCCTGGGGAAGGGTTCCATGTGTAGAATATGTTTGATTCTTTTCAACCTCACTTTCCTCATCCCTTCTGCCTGTTTTCTTTCTCTGCTGGATCTCAATTTCCCATTTTATTCATATTGATATTATTGATTTTATCTCATATATATAACACATAATGTTAACACTGATTTAGCCTATTTGGTTCATGAACATGATATATCTGTATTTTACTAATCTTATTCCTTTTTCCAATTTTCACTCTTACATTCTCTTAGACTCATCCTTTTGCAGGAGATCTATTCTCCTATCTCCTTCAAGCCATCCTTCATTGTGTTTTTTTGTTGGCACATTGCCTTACTCAAATGTGAAGTCCTACATGGTATTTAAGCTGGTCAGATTTAATTTACTCAGTATTGTATTTCCAGGTGCATCAGTTTCCTACAAATGTCTCTGATCTGCCCTTCTATAGAGTTAGGTAAGTATTCCATTATTATGGACTGCAAATCCTTAGCTTTTTGGGGAACTTTACTGTAACAATGATAGCTGGTCATTAGAAATTTCTTATTTTCATTTACTGTAGAACTTTTAAAAAACTTACTTCCATAGTATTTGTACTAGTTTCCATTTTCACACGTGATGTGGGTATGACCATTTTAGACTGTAGCCAAGCCAGAATTTCTTGATTGATGTTTCTTTCAACATGAGATGGAATCTTAGTATCTTTCCCTTTTTCTTTCTTTCTTTCTTTCTTTCTTTCTTTCTTTCTTTCTTTCTTTCTTTCTTTCTTTCTTTCTTTCTTTCTTTCTCTCTCTCTCTCTCTCTCTCTCTCTCTCTCTCTCTCTCTCTCTCTCTCTCTCTCTCTCTCTCTCTCTCTCTCTCTCTCTCTGCCTCTCTCTGTCTCTCTCTCTTTCTCTTTCTTTCCAGAATCGGGGATTGACATCAGGCCCTTGCACTTGTCAGGCAAGCAGCGCTTATTCTACTGAGCTATCTTCCCAGCATTTTAGTATTGTCTTAAACTGTATTTCTATAAATGCCACTAATGTTCAATATTTTTTTCATATGTTTGTTGGCTACTTGCATTTCTTTTGCAAATAAGTAAGTCCCTATACATTTAATATTCTCATTTCTTTATTGTGTCTTATTTTGGATTATCTATTTTTTGACTTTTAATATAGTCTAGATAGTATTCCTCTGTTTGAGAAGAGATGGAAAATATATTTTCTCATTCTTCTCACTGTCTTTTCACTCTGCTACTGATTTCTATGTGATCTACAACCTATGTATTTGACAGAATCTCATTTGTTGTTTCTTTCTGTTATTTACTGTACAACTATGTTCTGTTCCACAAATCTTTTATACAGCTGTGGTGACTTCAAGGTTTTCCCTATTTTACTTTTTGATAGGTCTAGTATTCTCTTTTGATGTTTAATTATCTCTTTTTTAGTTTAGTTTATTACATGGTAAGAGATATGTGTCAAGTTTCCATCTTTAGGCAAACTGACACCTGGTTTTCCACTGCCTGTTTGAAGGCGATCCTTCCTCTAGGGAATGCTTTTGGTTCTTGGCCAAAGATCACATTGATGACTGTGTCTTGGGATGTTTCTGTATCCTCTACTTTGATATACTGTTTCACATGGTTTTTTTTTTTTTCTGTTGTTGTTTCATTTCAGTATCATGCATATTTTTTTCTGTTTATTTGAGGGTCAGGCAATCTTATGCCTCTTACTTTGCAAATGTTTCCCAAAATTACTTTTGCTGTTCTGGGTCACTTTGAGTTCCATATGAATTTTAAGATTGCTTTCACTAGTCTATGAAGAATGTTATTAATATTTCCATTGGAAATTCATGAAATCTGTGTTACATATACAGATATAGGACCATTTTTGGCACTATTGATTCTGCCCAGGTAGATTAGGGGACATTTTTCCATTTTACAAAGTCCTCTTGTAACTGCCATCCAAAGTACTGTAGTTTTATTCATACAGCTTTTTCATTTCCTTGATTAAAGTAATTCCCAGTTATTCCAAGAAATGACACCATGAAAGTGGTACCAGGTATAAAAAAAAAAATCAAATCTCATCATGAGATAGTGACATGACATTTGTAGGCAGGGAGTGAGGTCTCTTTAATCAGTGCTCTGAAATTCATGTTACATGAGACGGGGCCCTTGCTCATCATGTCTCCTGACCCCCCAGAGAAGGAGTGAGTCTGTTGTCCTGGTGTTTGGGCTCTCATTCTCCTGCACATTTAACCTGTTTGTGTCGTATTTAAACAATGGTGTGATTCTTTCAGCCTATACAAGATCCTGGAATATTTGTAAGAATTCCATGGAGCACAAGCCAGAGACAAGTGCTGTCTTCCACAGATGTTTGTTGGATAAATTCGAATCCATCCTGTCTTCAGTTGAGATGGATTCTTGAATCCTTGAGTCACCTGCTTACTCCTGTACCCCATATTCATTGAAGCATAACCTGGGCCCTATATGTAGAACATTGTTTGAGGAAGAGAGAGAATTTGTGCAATTTGACGTTGTTTCTACTTTGCTGTTTTTTCTTGCTTTATTGTATATGAGAGGAACAATACCTCTAAGAAGTATCTTTAGAATCTCCTGGAAAAAAAAATCAAAGGTTGTCCTGCAAATCATAGTTTCCATCCAACTCAACAGTGTTTGGTAAAGAGCTTTAATTTAAAATAAATTTAGATATTTCCAATTTAAAGTGTCATCTAGGAGAAGAACAAGGACAAATTTTATTTGTGTGAAGTGTAATTCTGATGCAACATCTTTAATAGGCTGGTGATGTTTGCTCCACAGGTGTGTGGGAAAGAGTATTATAATTATAACAAAACCAAACAACATTAGCTTTGCAACTTAATCATTACATTGTACAATGGAGATTCTAGTCCTAAAGTTTTATTTTCTTTCTAAATGAAGCCCAGCAGGAGGGAGTCTTGTCATGTTTATAGCTGCATGAAGGTGAGGGGATGCAGCTGTGTTCTGTTCTCCATCTTTGTTTTCTGATGGTCTGTAACATTCCTGGGATTCAGGGTGACTGAAGTACTCAAGGAAGAAAACTTCCAGGAAGTGCTCATGGGGATAATTTTTCTAAATATCCATGATGTACCTGGTTGTTGTACAAAATATTTTATTTTGAATTTTTGAAAAGGATTATAAAAACTATTGTCACTGAGGCTGTGGAAACTATTTTATGATTTGATGTTCACATTATGAAATATATAGCTGAGAAATTTGAAGGTCTCCAACTATTCAGGAAAAAATTAATATTTGTTTCCTAGTCTGTCATATCCTCAGATACTTATACTAGTTTATCTATTTTTCTGTGTGGATGTTTGTGTGTTGGAAAGATTTTCCTTAAGGAAATATTTGTTCTTCTTGGAAACACTCAGATGTCCGAGAAGGAAATAGAGGGATAGAATGGAAATGGGAGAGAGAGAGAAACAGAGGGAGAAAGGGAGAAAGAGGGGAGAGAAAGAGAGACAGAGAGAGAGAGAGAGAGAGAGAGAGAGAGAGAGAGAGAGAGAGAGAGAGAGAGAGAGAGAATGTGGATCTCTTGGTCATGTCAACAGATCCAGATCCAGGACTGATTGCTATTTAAGAGGAAATGTGAATTCTGCACCCAAGATAATCTGTATTACCAGATTTCTTTTCACTTTTTATTTTAGATATGCTCTCATTTCCACATAATAATTTCTCAGTGTGCTTTTCTAGTTCTTTCTTCTAATTCTCATTCATTTTTTCCTTCAAATTCAGCCAAAGTCTTAGAACTTTTCTATTTCTTTTCTGTTTGCTCTTTCACTTCTTCCCATGTAGACCTGGGTCAGTTCAGATAATCCTGGATGGTTGCCCTTAAGTCTGGATTGGACCACTTGATCTGGACATTGTTATTAGATTCAGGTAGGCCGCACAATTATCCTGTTTCCCCATGGTGCTGGATGGAGTGCCCAGTTAAGACTGCATAAGCCATACCAGGCAACAGAAGCAGCCAAAACAGGTCCACTGCCAAGTTATTGCAGTATTTAATGCAGGAAAAAGGTTTTGTTAATCTCACTTGACCTGTCCAGCTCTGTCAGGTAGATCTTGAGGGAGGAGCTCTGTCCAATGAGGAGCCAAAGCACAAATACTGGGCCCAATTCTAACAAGTATGAATGTTTTAATCACACTGAATCACTCATTTTGGCTTCTGTAAGGAATTCTAACTTTTTATGACAGATGTAACACTGAACGCTTCCTATTTTTAAAGGCATATTAAAAAAGACCGTGAATTTTATGTGAATATTTCATAACATTTACATTTTATTTTTCAGAACTAGGATTGAATTCAGGCCCTTGTGCTTGCCAGGGAAGCACTTATTCCACGGAGCCATCTGTCCGACCTGAACATAATACTTTTATGACAAGAATATATTTATTGGGGGAAGAAAGCTCCTTTCTGAGAGAGGGACATGAGGGGGGCACTGAGTGGCAAGTCTCTTGCAGGGACTTTTATAGAGGAAAGTCATGCAATGAGGTGGATCTAAGAACATGGGAGAACATGGGAACTCGCTTAGGTGGGCATGAGGTGGACAAAATTATGGTCAACCCATGAGATTACATACTTCATTGCTCAGGTAAAACTGATTATGTCCAGTACCAAATGATGAAGCAAGTCATGTAGCAAGCAGGCATAAATATAGGACAGGGTCTCTTCCTATTTGGGATTGGGTTAATGACTCATTTGGGCTCTTTCAAGGTGATTGATTCCTATTTAGAATATCAATCTCTGATGCTCATCCCTAGGGAAGTCTGTAGCTGTATTTGTTTCCTCTTGTGTCTTGTGGTGTTGCCCATATGGGAGTGTCTATCTCTTCCAAGCTGCAAAGTCACTTTGTCTTCCACATTTTCTCTTTGAGGGCCTAGCCCTTTCTGACTGCCTAAAATATTATCTAATTAAGTTGCCTACAACATTCCCCCCTCTAAAGAAGGAACATGAACTACTGTGAGAGAAGCATGGGTGATGACTGCTCTTGGTTTCTTCAGGTCGAAAGGGGTTGTAGTTGTGACCTGGCAGTCAGAGATACTCTTCAGAAATTCTACCTAAAGGCCCTCAATAGATACCAAGCATTTTTATCTTGGGTAGGCAGAACAGCTTTAACTGTGGAAGAGACAAAGTCAAAGAAACAATTAAACATGTATGGGCCAAATTATAATATCAGCAGGATAATTATATAGCCAAAAATGATTTTTACTAGGGAGACAGTAATGATTTACCATAAAAATGATAAAGATAAGGTCCAACAGACCTCAGCATCTTACATGAACATTGATTTAATATCTTTTGAGCAGCTATTGAGACATTAGAAGTATCTGTAAGGGAGGTCTTGGCGGCTGGTGGATGAGCAGCTGGAGACCAAGTCCGGGCCAAAATGCCACAGTATCAGACCTGGGAGGAGTTCAGTCCCGCGGCTGAGAATCTGTACCTCGCGGACCCGATGAGAGCACGAGTGGTTCTCAAATATAGGCACGGTAAAGTAAATTTGTGTATTAAAGTAACAGATGATTTAGTTTGTTTGGTGTACAGAAGAGATCAAGCTCAAGATGTAAAGAAGATTGAGAAGTTCCACAGTCAGCTTATGCGACTTACTGGTAGCCAACGAGTCCTGCAATGTTACCATGGAAACAGACTGACAGTTTGAAATGAAGATTCTTTTTGTCCTGTTTGAAGGAAGTATATATCTTTTGAAATTAGTCTACGGCCATACCACCCTGAACGCGCCCGATCTCATCTGAAATTGATAAAATAATTGGAACAGAAAACAATTTATGTAACTAACTGAGCTATTCAGAAGCCAAGAGATCATTTTTTGTATTTTCTTTTTTTAATGTTTGCCTTAGAGCTGTAGGAATATAGGAACTATATTTAGGGAACTGTTATTTTTTGGAAATTGAACAAGAAATGCATCTATCTTAGAAACTTTTTGCAGAAGCTAGTTGATTTTGGGCAAAACGTATAATTATTTCTCTGGTAAATATGTATCAGTAATTTTGAAATAAAATACTAAGCCAGTAAAAAAAAAAAGAAGTATCTGTAATGTAATAAACTTTTAAAATTTGTAATTTTTAAATTAATTTTATTGAGAAACAAAAAGGAATGAGACAGGTTCAAAATAGGTTAGTGAGATAGTTATAATAATTAATACATTGCATATTGTTGTCTTCATAGCAGTTATTCATAGTATAAGATGCAGACATGATGTCTTACCAAATAATATTAATACAAATATTTCTTCTCATTGAATTAAGAGAAAGTAGCTGCATATCTATCCTAACTATTTTGTATATAGACACAAAATGCTCCTTCATTTATATCCCTGTTTTTGTTTAGTTTTGTCAGAGATGGGTGTTCCATTGTCATTTAAAAATTGTAGATGCATGAATTCAGAAAAATACTCCAATATAGTACAGTGGCCCATAACAGTAGTAGGTTATCCATAAGACTGGCAATATCAGAAGTTGCTGACTTGAGCCTTTTACAGCTCAGCTTATTAATGTGGCTTTACTTGTTGTACCTCATTTATATATTTTTGTGCTGAATGGTTAAGAACAAGATAAAACAAGATCTATATAACAAGAAAATACTCTCTAGTTTGTAAATGTGGCCCCTGGCTGGGTGACTACTGACACTTTTGCATGAGTAACTATTAAAAGTTTAACAGGCTTTCTCCTTATATTGGCAGTTAGCATGGTTCCCTTGGGTTGAGAAGCAAACATCTATGACCTTATCAATCTGCCTTTCTACTATGAAACACTTTTTGAGCAGTTTTTATCAACTGAGATAAATTTATTCCTGCAAACTCTTCTAATTTCTGCACTGTGTCAGATATCTGGGGGCCTCTGAGCAAGATAAAACGTTTCAGTTTTAAGGTCACCTGAAGGCATCCCTGCCCTAGGAATGTGAGAGCAACTTCTCTCATAATGAGGCAGGAAACCTTAAGAAGACTCAGCTCACCTGGGCTGTATGAGGTAGACAGTTTAGGCCTTAGTATGTGTCTCCTATATATAGCTGGAGGCCATGCAAATAGGGCTTACCTCTGGAGAAGAAAAACAACCCAGCCCGGCCCTCACCCTGCAACTCTGCAGAGGAGCCCAGCCCTGGATGCCCAGCTGTTGTTAACAGGCCAACAGTGCTGAATATAGAGGGTTCACAATGGATCTTGGCCTGAGCTGGGTCTTCCTTCTTGCTATTTTCAAAGATGTGTTTGGATAACAAGAGATTCTGAGTGTGTGAGTAGAGCTGAATGGGATAAAAATTGGATATGTGTGACAGTTTCCTGAGCAGAATCTCTTTCTGTGTTTTCAGGAGTCCATGGTGCAGTGCAGCTGGTGGAGTCTGGAGGAGGGTTGGTGAAGCCTGGAGGGTCCCTGAGACTCTCCTGTGTAGGCTCTGGACTCACTTTCACTGATGCCTGGATGAGCTGGATCCGCCAGCCTCCAGAGAAGGGGCTGGAGTGGGTTGCTCGCATTAGAAGCAAATCTAGTGGTTACACAACAGAATATGCTCCATCTGTGAAAGGAAAAGTCACCATCTCCAGAGATGATTCCAAAGGCACGGTCTATCTGCAAGTGGATACTATGAAAGCTGAGGACACAGGCTTGTATTATTGTACGTATTTACACAGTGAGGAGACATCAGTGTAAACCCATACACAAACCTTGTTGCTGTGATGCTCTAGACAAGCAGGGGGCGTGTTTGACAAACATAACTCAGAATTGGGCCCAATAGCATGGTCAGAGAAAAATGAGGATGTTTTCCTGTCAGATTCTGAGGCTTTTGCTTTTAACATCTTCACGAAGTGAATTTCTAACTTTATTCTGCTCCTTCCAGTGAACTGGGAATGTTTCATTGCCACAAGACCCATTTTTACCTGGGTTAAAATGTATGCACTGCTTATGGCAGCAGAAATGATTCTTAATGTTTATAGGATTAGCATGTTGGCAATCATAGTAGGCCTTGTCATCAGGTGCTCTTCAGAGATTTTTTTTTTTTTTTATTTCATGGATTAATTCTCTTCTGAGTTCCTTTATATCTTTGTGTGATTGTTTTGTTTTTTTTTAATGTCAGCGATTTGTTCTGATCTGAGTTCCTGTATACTTTTCTGCTGTTCTTTCTTTACTTCAGATTCTATTAATTGAGAGATTTCTTTTTTGATTTCAGAGATTAATGCTGATGTAGTTTCTTTATACCTTTCTGTTGTTGTTTCCTTACTTCAGACGCTATTAATTCAGACATTTTACCCGTGCTAGGGTCCTCTGCACTTGCTCTTGGTTGGGTCAGAGCCTGAGATTGCATTTTGCTCCTTCTCTTTGTCATTTTATATAGTGCTGTCTTCTGATCTTTGGTATAGAGTTTTGCTGCAGTTATAACCATAGCACCTAGCCTACTATATTTATTTAACAATATCTTCTTAGAAATTCTTACTGGTTCTGTCAGGCTTCCGGGAAGAGAAAACTGGGTCTTGATAATTACTAACTTCAGGGCATATCATGTACTAAGCAGCCTCTATGAAAGGCCAGTTGATCATTTCCAGAGAAAAGACCAAGAAAACACTATACCTACAAATAATCATTCTGAGTACTGCGGACTTTATTATGTATTTAGTGACAAAAGAATCAGTGAGGGTACTGCATGCAGGCGAGATAGAAATCTCCTTAGATGGTGCTGTACAAGCAGGGTCTCTGAGGATCCACCAACTACCAGAATTGTCCAGAATTGCAGGTTCAGAAAATAAATCTATGGAGTAAGTGTTTCCTATCAGCTGTTGTGATTTCCTGTTTGTCTTAACAGTGTATAAGCTGTGGAGCATCTGCACAGAGACTCTGCAGATAGTTTATGCTATGATCTCATGGGAGTTGAAGGGCTGAAGCCTTCAGCTGCTCCTGGTGTGTACAGGTCCCCTGGTGGCATTCACCCAGACGGATCACTAGGCCTCTTTCAGGGAAGCTCCATATTGTTCCTCTATCCCAGTTCAGGTCTCACTGACACATAGCAGGTTCATTGAGAGAGTCCCTTGCTGTATGACATGGGTCAGAAGATCACACTATCCCTAAAAGAGCCTCAGTTACCTGTTGAATACATTCTCTGAGCTCTAATTACTCTAGAAAACTACCCAGAGAGTATACTGTGTGAGGCCAGAACAAAGTTAGATGCTTAGGTCCCACTGTGCATAGCTGTAGTTTTGTAGAAGCCTGAGCTTCCTCCAGGGTTTGAATCATCTCCATTCAAAAACTCATCCAAAAAAAATCTCATTCAACATTGATAGTGTATAATGGATACAGGCTCTAATAAATATTTCACTGAATGAGTTTATTTAGCTCAATCACTTAAAAAGAATTAGAAATGTGGTTTTATAGTGATATTCATATATCCATAGTGAGTGCGAGGAACACAGCATGGATTTCTTTAATCTGAAATGATGAAACACATTGGCGGACATAGAGCACAATTGTCAGTATCATGATTTGGTGTTAAAAGCAAGAATGAGTGTGTGACAGGGTTTTGGTGGGTCATATGATGTAACAGGTACATGGATTATTTAAACCAATTAATGGGTATAGAGGAGGGTGACGGGTACCATACAAACTCTATGAAAACTCCAGAATTCTGTTTTGTTCTGTTGTTAATGACACCCAAATAAAATCAACACAAACTCTATCATAAGATTCAGGGCACTGAGTTAATGAAGATCACATTCTAGTCTCATCCTTGATGGGTTCAGAAACGCAGACTTGCATTGTACATCACAGGGCTTGTCTTAGCAACAAGGTTCTTTCTCTAGATAGATGGGACATAATCAACTCATATGGATGCTGGAGAAACCATCCTAGGAGTCTCCACTAAAATCAGATGGGTCCATGACTCACTCTGAGTACTGTGTGGATTTGGCATTTAAATAATGAGCATTGTCTAAAAGGGCACTGTCAACACTGGGTTCTGAGGACACCTGATACAAGTAGGTAGAGATCAATTTAGCAAGTGTACTGTCTATCAGCAAGGACACTGGTAGAAAAGAAGAAGCTTAGATAGCTTGTAGGTCATTCAATGTAGGTTTCAGAGAGCTACCTCAAGGTAGCTCGATTCTTAGTGAGGGGAAATTTGCATGCACAAGAGTTAAGGAGCAGCAGATGTATTTTCTAAGGCAGTATAAGTTCATGAATCCCAACATCTCATTTGTGAATTCTCCATGTACAATTACTCCCTGCATATATATTGGAGCAGGTCTCCCACTAAGAAGGTTCTAGACTCATGAATATGCAAATAATTAGAGACTGCTGAAGTAAATATTGATAGTTTATGGGCCAGAGCATTCTGCATTCGTCTCTGTGTTCTGTAAAATCCCCCAGGGCATAGATCCTCACAATGGACTGTACCTGGAGAATCTTCTTCTTGATGGCAGCTGTGAAAAGTAAGGTGATAGTTAGTCCTAGCCATGGGGAAGGGATCAGAGCTGTCATTGGGAACAGCATACAAATCCTGTCTTCTCTCTTTAGGTGCCCACGGCGAGGTGCAGCCGTTGCAGTCTGGGCCTGAGCTGAAGAGGCCTGGGGCATCAGCGATGGTCTCATGGAAGGCTTCTGGCTACAGCTTCATGGGTTATGGGATGGATTGGGTGCAACAGCGCCCTGGACAGGGACTGGAGTGGATTGGAGAGATCAACCCTAGCAATGGCAAAACTAATTATGCTTAGAAGTTCCAAGACAGCTCCACCATCACCACTGACAAGTCCTCCAGCACAGACTATATGGAGCTGAGCAGCTTGAAGTCTGAGGACATGGTCATATATTACTGTATGAAACACAGTGTGGTGACCCACATCTTGCATGTATCAGAAACTCAGAGGGAGGAAATGCTAGCCAGATGATATGACAGAGATGGTAAGATTGAGTGTGCTTTGATAATTGATGAAGTATTTGGGAACAAAATAGATGGAAAAAACTGCTATGCCTCCTAATGGAATGGGACAATTCTATGATTGTCCACTATAGATACCCTTTGTTCTAGTTGGTGTCTGATGTATCTGTAATGGGGCATGCACTTTTTGAAGTTGCATATAGTTTCTTATTCACTTGTGTAACACTGGCAATATGACTGTGTATTCTACATGGTCATAAGACCATGATGCCATACAATATAAGCAACAGCAAGGGTCACAACCTCTTCCCTTATTGATTTTGTTATCTTCCACCACCATGATGTGTTTTCCTCTCTCATAAACTATTCTGCCTTGAGCCAGACAAATATGAGCTAAGGTCTCTACCAACTGTGATCTAAATTAACCTTTTCTTCTTTCACTATGGTTTTCAGGTATTTTGTTCTGTCAATAAGAAAATAACTAACACAACCTGCATGTAAAATATAGTGAAGAAAGTAATCTCTCTAATATAAAGCAGACATAAGAAATTATCAAAATATATGTGAGAGTGCATAGTAGTGTTTTAGTTCATGAAATTAATCTGTTCCACAGTTATGGGAAAGATGTTTACATTCCTGTTCATGTGGGGAAGATGACCATGGTTTTGTCCCTTACAATATGGAGTTCATCCATGGAAGCACAATTTTGTAGAATGTTTCTGCTTGTAAACTGAACTGATGAGGAACAGAAGCTTTCATCAATTGAGATATTATCAAAATTTGTTTTGCGATACTGGGGACTGAATTCAGGACCTTGTGCTTGCCAGACAACCACTCATTCTACTGAGCAACTCCTCAGCCAAATATTAACGAAATTTAATTACTTGGAGAAATATCCAGGAGCAAGCTCCCATGCATCATGTCTGGCATGCATAAAGAGAAGTCACAGAGAGAAAGAGGGAGCTATGGTCAATTCATTCCTGATGAAGCAGCAGTGACAGCTGAATGGGAGGTAAACAGTGGTGCTGGGACATAGGCAGGGAGAAGGGGCATCAGGTAAACAGAACTTGGAGCAGAAGGATGCACTCATCCTTTGCCATGTTCCTACCACTCCTCTGAAATCTACATTACATTGGTCACAGAGACAAACAGCACTTCAGGAGGATAGGTTCCTCTCAGCAGCATAAAAGGCCCCAAAACACTCTGATCTCTGTCCACCTTCTACAGGGTACTTTGTATTGAGTAACAAACTCAAGACATTGCCGTTGCAAGGAAGATCCTTAGCCACTGAGCTATCTCCCTGCCACTTCTCCATTTAAGAAGGAAACTCCCCACATGCTAATTAATGCTTTACCTATAGTTCCAAATTCCATTCTTCAGGTGTAATTACTCAGAGATCTGTCTTCCAAAAGTATCTCAGGGAAGGCTGTGGTGTCTCTGAGAAGTTTCAATGTCTGGGTCTTCTTTTTTTTTTTTTTTTTTTTTTGGTGGGATTGAACTCAGGACCTTGCGCTTGCCAGGCAAGTGCTTATTCTACTGAGTCATCTTCCTGGCCCTAAATTCTGGGTCTTATTGTGTGCCTGATGACATGTCTACAAAGTGAGTATCCTCAATGTTAGACACAGGTCCAAAAGAAGGACAAGAAAGCAGATGACTCACAGGACTTATTTATCCCCAGGGATACTGTCCCAGATGCAAAGGCAAGAGTCAGGGACTGGCCTGGATAACCCCTCACAGTCCCTGTCCCTCACTTACTCAGTCTCTGTATTTTCTATCACAACCAGTGGTCAGTGGTAGAACTGTATCTGTTAGCCCCCAGGAAAGAGATTGGAGGGAATGGGGTAAGTTAAGTTACATTGATGGCACTAGCTATACCCCTCATCTCTATCTTCAGCTGAATTCTGTGACCAGAGATGACATGGACATGTTCTACAGTGTAGAAAGCACAGAGAGCAGACATCAGACACAAACCTTCCTGGATGAGTACTCAGGACCAGCAGGAGGTGCTCTGTAGGGATCTGACTTCATGGTACACACGGAGAAAAGCCCAGAGCATTTTCCTCACTTGAGTAGCGTCTCCATCTGGAGTATTAGAAATTGACATTCCAGAAATACTTGTGACTCTGGTCCCACATATTTTCATAGTCAGACTTCTATCATTTTTCCTTTCTATCTCATTAAATGTGGCACACAACTTTCTTTTTTTTTTTTTTTTTTTTTTTTTTTTTTTTTTTTTTTTTTTTTTTTTTTTTTTTTTTT